>JAPFRF010000002.1:36566146-36793646 GCA_029282475.1 Phrynocephalus forsythii
ACATGGAGTCTGCTGTCATCAGTATGCTGATGACATGCAGCTCTATGTCTCCTTGTCCACCGCTGCAGGTGAGGCTGTCCGGACCCTCGATCAGTGTCTGGGCTCAGTCATGGAATGGACCAGGGCTAACAGGCTCAAACTCAACCCCGACAAGACCGAGGCTATGTTCTTTGGGGCTTCCCCATCTAGCTATGGAGGCCCCTTTCCCACCTAGGAGGGCGTTTCCCTCCGGCCTTCGGACTCCGTCCGGAATCTGGGCGTAGTCCTTGACCCGGCGCTCACCATGGAGGCCCAGGTGTCTGCTGTGTCCAGGGCTGCCTTTTTTCATCTCCATCGAATTGCCCAGATTCATCCATACCTGGATGGGGATTCTCTCAAAACTGTGGTGCAAGTGCTGGTGATCTCGAGACTGGACTACTGTAACGCTCTCTACATGGGGTTGCCCTTGACTCTCCTTCGGCGACTGCAGCGGGTTCAGAATGCGGCGACCAGACTGGTAGCGGGTGTGCGTCGGTTCGACCACATCACCCCAGTTCTGGCCCGCTTGCATTGGTTGCCCGTTGCGGCCCGAATCAGATTCAAGGTCCTGGTTTTGATTTACAAAACCCTCCATGGCCTAGGACCTGACTACCTGACAGAGCGGATCGACCAGCAGTCAACATTGGCCCGTCCAACTAGGTTGTCGCGGGTGCACATGCTGCGTGTGGCCACGCCCAGGGAGGCTCGGAGAACATCCACCCGTACCCGAGCCCTCTCTGTGGCTGGCCCCACCATGTGGAATCATCTCCCAGCAGAAGTGCGCCTAGCAGAGTCCCTGCCAGCCTTCCAAAAGGCATTAAAAACTGTCCTTTTTCGGGAGGCGTTTGGTGACTAAAGTTGTGTTTTTGTTTTTGTTTTTGTTTTTCCTCCCCACCATCTGCAAACGCCATTTTTCTGTTGCTTAGCCTGATTACCTGTTTTAATCTGTTTTTAATTGCTTTATTTAATTGCTGTTATTATTATATTGCTATGTTGTAAACCGCCCGGAGTTCCTTCGGGAAGACGGGCGGTATATAAGCCTAATAAATGAATAAAATAATAAATAAATAAATAAATAAATAAATAAATAAATATATATTATTATTATTATTATTATTATTATTATTATTATTATTATTATTATTATCATCATCATCATCATCATCATCATCATCATCACACAGCAGACTACACTGGATTTTGTATTACCAATCACTAGTTGAACGCTTCCCAAGCATTGAGGACTATGTGATGTATCAGCGAATTATGCAAGCAGATCCCACTAAGGTGGATTTCTGCAGCTGACATCATCATCATCATCATCATTATTTATTATTGTTGTTGTTGTTGTTGTTGTTGTTGTTGTTGTGGCAAAAAGGGTTAATACAAGTATGAATAGTTATGACTCTAATTTGAATAGCCAATCACTAAGCAGGTGGTAGTGGCTAAGAATGTTATATATGGAACATAATGGGTGATGGACAGTTCAGTTTGAGTTGGTGTTCAGTTCGGGTTAGAACTGAGAGGAGTTCAGTTAAGAGAGCTGAGAGCCAGTTAGATTGTCAGTTGGTCAGGTGGGAGATCCTGCCACTGAAAATGGTCTGGTTTATAAAGGGAACACATTATTATAAGAATTCGTGTATGCAATACAATAACATCGGCTAAAGCTATCATAACACTGAGCATCTAATTGTAAACTAATAAACGTTTCATGTTTGTTTTAAAACTATATTACTTGGTGTGACTCTCTCTCTCAAATACATATAAGTGTCCAGTGAATCTGGTGGTGGCAGCGAGTGAAGGAAAACCCAGTGTGTGTAAGGGGCACATCACAATATTATTATTATTATTATTATTATTATTATTATTATTATTATTATTATTATTATTATTATTATTATTATTATTATTATTATTATTATTGATGGAATAAGGCATTCTGAACAGGTAGCAAGGTCCCAAATCATTAAGGGCTTCATAAGGAAGACTCATAACAACATACAGGCAACCAATGTGAAGTGGTCCTGTTAGAAGTCTGGCTGCTGCATTTTGCATCTGTTGGAGTTTCTGCACAAGCCTCAAAGGCAGTAGTAGAGCCTTGAGACTACCAACTCATGGAATAGGGCAGTGAGGCTTCCGGTGTCCAGGTATGGTCACAGTTGGGCAATACGCCTAAGATGGTAATAGGCAGACTGGACCACAGATGCCACCTGGAGATCCACAATAGACTTACTCAACTTAATTTAGTTCACAGTGACATCAGTAGGATTTAAATGAAATCACAACTAACTTGACTTAATTTCAATAGGACCCAAGGTCAGCTAACTTTGTCATGGCCCAACCTGGTGTAACTATAAGGTTAATGGCTAAAAGCACCAGCAATGTGGCAGTGGATGAATCAGGGTAGATAGGTGCAGATCTAGGGAAGGCCTTAGTGACATTTGTAGATTCAAAGCCGCTGTCTAAAATGATAGCTGGATGGTCATCAATAAGAGCTGTTAGGCTTGGGCTCCTTCAACCACTTGTAATCTGAGTCCTGGAAAAGGTAGGTGAAAAATTCAGTGAGATGGAATAGCTGGTTATAGAGCAGGGATTGTAATTTCCATACCCTGATGTTCCTCTCAGGAGTCTGTGTGGCCTTGGACAAGTTGCACAGTTCCAGAATGCCACCAGAAGAAGGAACTAGTAAACTACTTCTGAATACTTCATACCTAGGAAATCATGACGAGGATCAACATAAGTCAGAATTGTAGAATAATTGAGTTGGAAGGGGCCTATAAAGCCATCGCGTTTCAAGAAGAAACTTGACAACACACATTTCTGTGGAGATTCTCAGTCATTCAGCTTAAGTTATCCGGGAGTTCAGTCATGGCAACTGGACTTTTTTTCTTGTGGGGTAGAAACATTTCACTACTCATCCAAGTAGCTTCTTCAGTCTGAGGAAGGTTGGTGGGAGGCTTCCAATTTATAGTTCACCTTGATTTTACCCCACTCTGGTCAGAATAGGCTCATTAGTTGACAACCCTCAATTAATTAACATTGGAAAACAATAGCATAAATTAAACTAAAACAGCACAAGAAGCAAAATGTGTATTTAGCAAAACACTTGACTTCTTAGTCAATCGGTTTCTGTTTTTTATTTTAAAGTTTTAAGCCTTAAATATGAAAGGCATTAGCTAAGGATTTTCTGGGAAAAGTATACATGACTGCCAAATTTCACTGTGTTATCCCATTTACAGAGGAACCGGGCATGTCAGAAATGACCAATGGTGGTCAGTGTATTGGTTCTGTTTGACTAGACCTGCATTTAGTTTAAGAAAAGACCAAAGCAAAGAAAGTTTCTGATTAATGGTGACATGTCCCATTTATTTAGGGCACTAATGGAAACATCTGACATTTGGAAAGATATATCTTCTTAAATATCAGGAGGAAGGCAAGGAACATCCTTAGTGTGATTTCACAGAACAGCCAGAAGCAGAACACTACAGAAAATAGATTTTCAAGAAAGAAATCGACTTGTAAATTAAAACAAAATTTACTTCAATGAACATCTGATCTTTTTTCATTTCTTCAGAAGGAAGAGCCATTGCCCAGTCCAATGCTTTTAAGTTTCCTATTTTTGGCTCCTTGGTTTCAGACCAGCATGAATCACAAAAAAGCCAATTACTGTAAAGTGTTGCCATGCCGGCAGTGGCATCCACGTTGCTTTAATATTTCCATGAGCCTTATTTCTTCGGTGAGCACGATAGCTTCTGTTGTTTGTTCAAACTTGGCGGCTGTGATAGGAATAGCTGTCAGACAGCCATAGTTCTCCTTGCTAATTTCAAGGTCTGTTGAGCAGTAGCGCGGGTGGCAAGACTATCATTCAGCATTTAGTGAAGGCCCCAGCAGAGAAATAGGGGGGACGGGTGGGGAACTCCTTATAGAAATCTATAGATATTGCTGATCTGAACTGGGGTGGGGGTGGGGGGTTGGAGAACAATGTACATTTTATGGAAGAATTCACTGTTCCCCGCTTTGTTTCTGGAAGCAAAACGAAGTGTCAAGAGTGAAGCCTTAAAGACTTCTCAGATTAGATCAGCTGCCAACACTTGTTAACTCAGAGAAGTCACTTTGGAGAGACCAGCGTAATTAGACATTTGTATAGCCTTCGCTGAATGGGAATTGTTTCATTTATCATCACTATGCATGCTTTAATTTCTTGAGCTGCCCAAATAATGCAGTTTGGTCAGCTCACTTATTAACTGGTGACAGTGATAGATTCAGAACAATTTTGTTGTGGGGTCTCTTAGCAGTGATGCTAAAATGGCCAGGCACCAACCAGAGTTTGTGTTTATTAACAGTGTTTAAAGTATCCATATAGACATCAACCACATAATGTTCTCCAGGAGGAAATAACAATTTGAATCAATTGCAGACATCCAGATTAATACAACTGCCCAATGTTCCCCAGATGTTCTTTCTGTTGTTTTAAATAGATTTATTGTTTATGCATTTTATTTAAGGACATAAAGTAATGTATTACTGTTGTTCTATAGCATATGGCTCTATTCTATAGCCACCATTATGCTGTCCTGCTGCATTCATGCAACAAACTTCATTTTGGAGACTTGTGCAAGGAGATATGCAGGGAAACAATGGGGTTGATCTCCAGCTGGCAGAACACTGTGGGCAGAACATTACACTCCATCTCCTTCCAACAGGATGCTTGCTGCCCATGGTGGAAAACTAGGCAATGTAAAAATACCTTCAATACAGCATGCATTTAACCTTGATACGTTAAGAAGACCATTAGAGGATTGGGGTTATTACTTCTGAACTCTTGACACTCTCTACCCAAATCGACTTGTTACATGCAGTGTTCAAAGTTTAGCTAACTGCTAGAAGTTTAGAACTGAACTGAATTTAGTTTGCTCAAATCTGGATTGGATTGAGTTTGAATTAAACTGAACGTAGCTGAACCCAACATTTCAACATGCATTTCAACCAAAATCTCAAAAACAAACCTGCTCAGGAAAAATATTGTTTTTGTCAGGTGTTAAAAACTGTGGAATTGTAAATATCTTTTGGGGGGGGTAGCTGAATCTGAAATCTCCATCATAAACCTGTTCACCATGTGGTTTCGGGGGAAAGTGTGAAGAGGATTGGTCCTGCTCATGTATAATCCCTACACAAGCAAGAACCCTGGTAAATATGGGCTCTCTGAGTTTGTTTGAAATATCAGTCTTTATAATACCTGAACAGAACCAGAAAGCAAGAAAATTTTAACTGATCTCTGGAAGCACCTTTAAAAAAACAACATAATTTAAAAAGATATATACAACATACAGAGAACCAACAATACCATGACTCTTTATCATGAATTCATAGAGCAGGAAAACCAGTGAATTATATAATTAAGCACATTAGATCAGCTGAGTCAGTTCCCTTCCCCAACATTCATATGATATTGTGGGCAGGGGGATGGCACTGAATGGGTTGCATGAATGTGGCTATTGGAAAGAAACCATACTGCAATAAATCATGAGTAATGGTTTTTCAATTTCAGCGTCAAATTCAGCTCCATAAGTATCAGCTGCCATACTTTACTGTACCACTGCATAAGTGAAAGTTCCATCAGTACTTCCATTGAGAAGCAACCAAAGATCTCACTGGCTGACAAAGAAGTAGTGTCAAGGACTCATGCAGTCATATGAAATTCTTGTTTATAAACACCAAATCAAACAACTGGGCTTAATGTGATATACCAACTCATTATGACATCAGATTCATAACTATCCCTTGCCCAAAGGGATGAAGCTTAGAGTATGTGGTCCACATTCAGTAATAGACATGGGCACGACTTGGCGAAATTCTCGTTTCCGTTTCCATTCCTCATTTCTGGCACGCAACGGAAACGGAAACGACAATTACTCTGCCAGAACTCGAACTCGAACCGAAAAAAGAAAAATTGGGTCTGATTTGTCGTTGTTGTTCCTGGCATCGCGCGGCATTCGCGCGATGCCAAGCACAAGCGGCACAGAAAAAAGTTTTAAAAATTTTAAAAAAAAACCCGATTCCCGGCCAAAAAAGCAGGCGAAAATATGCCTGCCTGAGTGAGGGCACCTACCAGAGGGGTGGTTTCTGGGGGGGGGGGTCCCCGGCCTCCCCCCTCTCCTGTGCTGGGCTGCTCTGGTGGGGGGCATCCTCGTCGTTTCGCCGAGTCGCCAACTCGCCATGCCATGCGGTGCGGGCGGGGGATCCAAAATGGGGCGACCGCAATATTTATTTTGAAATTGTGGTCCAAAAACACACCAAAGCACCACAGAGACATGCGAAATAGCTATTTTAAAACTGCCTGAATTTTTACAATAGCAGCAGTGGGTTTTTCTTGCAACAAAACATCTCCATTGATTTTATTTTATTTTTATTTTTATTTTTTTACACCTGCGCAATGATGGGCTGGCCATGGGAGTGGACCATGCAAATTTTTGGAGCCATTCCACCAATCGCATGGCCACTTGGCCAGGTTATGACTGAGACTTCTGGGATGTGCCAGTTGGGCGTAAAAAGCCCACTAACCCTAGCCCGAACCCGAACCCGAACCCTAACCCTAACCCATACGCCAGTACACTGTCCTTCTTAGTGGGTCAGAGAGGCCCCCAGAAGTGCACCCCACTAACTCACCCTAACCTTACCCGTAACCCTAAGCCTAGCCCCTGCGCTAACCCTAACCCTAAGCCAGATCTGTGTACTCGCATTGCACTACAGCAAGTACACTTCCCTTCTTAGTGAGCCAGAGGGCGCCCATAGGGGTCCTCTCTCACTTTGTTCCTTGCTTCTCCCCATCCCCAGCCCAAGTGCACTGTATGCCAGGCAGTGAGTCACAGAGACACCTGAAAGAGAGGTGCCTCTGCCTGCCACTGCAACTTGGTATGCATATCCAATTGGCTATGCATACCCTTTTGTAGCGGGCCAGAGGAGGCACCCATCCCAGAGAGTTGCCTCCAGGAGCCCGCTTTCCCTTCATGGCGGGCCAGAGGAGGCACCCACCCCAGAGAGGTGCCTCCAGGAGCTCGCTTTCCCTTCACAGCGGGCCAGATGAGGCACCCACCCCAGAGAGGTGCCTCCAGGAGCCCGCTACCCCCCCAAACCAGTACTAACGACAGACGAAAAAACGACAAACAAAACAACAAATTTTTGAAAAATGTCACGACAAACGGAAACGAGCCGAAACGGGCTGACTCCGACACACGACAACTCGAAACGTAATTTTTCCTGGTCGTGCCCATCTCTATTCAGTAATACAATTCAGTTTCTTGACATTCCCTCCAGCATTCAAGGATGGATGACAATCTGTCAGGAATACTGTTGGAAATACTGTGATGGGGTTCCTGCATGGCAAGGGGTTGGACTGGATGGCCCTTGAGGTCTCTTCCACCTCTATGATTCTATGATTCTATGATTCTAGCATGGTTTATTTGTTTTTCATGTTCCACAAATAGATACATCTGTAATTATGCTCTCTAATTTTGACAGAAATAGATTTCAAGGGGAGTCTGTCCCACAGAGATCTCAAATAGGCAGATCCCATTCCCCAAAGGATCTCCAGTTGAAGCAAACTAATGACATTGTGTAGTGCATTTCTTTGTGGATTGTGGGGAGCAGGGGAGGCAAGTAGGAGGATTTCTGGTATGGATTACTGGATTTTGCTTTCTATATTTTGCCACCTCATTAGTATCTCAACATTTTAAATTTGGGGGTAAAATTCATTTAAATATGGAATAGAATTACAAACAGCAAAGCTAGGCAACAAAACCAGCAAAAGGAGCAACACAGACTGACGTCAACTGACTCAAGAGTGGGAAAGGAACACATAGCAGAGGCAGCTGATAAGGCACCTGTGAAGCTGATCAAAAGAGCATAGCACGGCCTAATCTATCTTTTCTCACACAGACACAGATTTCTTGTTTCTTGCTGACTGCTTGAACCCCACAGACATTGCTTGAGCCAAACAGACACCATTTTTAGACCTTTCTATTTCCTTCACAGGCGATAAAAGAGAACCTTTGCTGCTGCCACTGGTATCTCTCCCTGCTGTGACCACATTCTAAAATAACTGCTGTGACCACCCCCTCCCCCCCCACACACACACTGCTCACAGAGTGGGAAACACTGTCCAATTTGGGTCAAAGCTCTCTTGCTCCAGAACAGCTGGCCAGATGACCCAGGAAATCTGTGATTTAGAGACATCTAAGTAGGGATATTTTTATTTTTACTTTCAATGGATTAGCAAACCTGAACGCCACCTGATGTAGTTATCCATTTCCGTTTGCCTTCATGGCTCCCGAAACAAAACCAGATTCAAAGAAGGCCTATCCAGTGTGCTAAGGAAATCTCTTAACCTGAGATCACCTGTACCAAATCAATTGAAACTTCGAAAGTAATGAGATTGCAAGCCTAATATTATAGAAAATTCACAAGCTATTTCCATCCCATGGAGTTCAGAATTACATTACACCGGGAATATAATTAACTGCACTCTATTATATTGTAAGTAGCAGGTTAAGAGATTAAGAACCATTCATTAGCATAAGGAGATACAGAGCAGCAACATGTCTTATGTTAACTAAAACCTCAGTAGACAAGTATAAGGTAAGTATCTGGGAGGGAATCCATTCTGTCTTTTCATTGGAACTAGAACCACAAAGTAGAGCATGTGAAAGGTAAAGGCAGTAGGCTAAGATGAATTTGAGATGATGATTTTTTAAACAGAAGACTCCAGCCCTATCCAGACCTAATTGAATTTCTTCTTCAGCTTGCACTTAAGAAATGTGTAGCTTCTGCCAACATTCTTCTCATGCTACGATGGTGAGTTCTGAAGAGGAGACTTACTGTGCCCTGTGTAGGATTTATGCAAAAGCAAGGGCCCACATTTTTCAGTCTTAATCCATGGTATACCGATTTTTCTAATCAACAATTGCTATCACCTCTTTTTTTCAGATTTTGAAGTTTTAACTTAACAAGAACTATACACTCTATAGCTTCCCGTCACATTTCAGAATGCAATATATTAACTCATTTCCTTCATCTTTGTAGATGCTTTGATACTATCAGTGGCAGGAAAGAAACTCAATCAACAGGAAACAAGGTACTATAATGGATATACTTACGGAACATTAAAATGATCAAGAACAGGTTTTTAAAACTGCGAAAGTGCGATGAATTACAGATGTTAATACTGCAGGCGGAGATGAATTGTTACAATCAGCCATCATTTGTGTAACTTCACTTTAAAATCAACAGCATCTGCATTTCTAAATTAAATGCACATCTGAAACGATCAGCTACTTAAAACTGATGTGGGCACATGCAAATTACCTTGCTAAACTTCAGGCAGATCTGAACGTGACATATGGTGAAAACTGACATGCCGTCTTTTCCACAACCACACTAAGTCATAAACACGAATATTACAGCCTTGAAAAGCAAAGGGCCGGAATTGTCTGAAATTTGAGTAATTCATTTTAATCATGCTAGGAAGGCAAGTGATTGCTGAATAACATTCTATGATACATTCCCATAATCCCCTTGTTTTGGACTAGACGTATTCCATAAACACAGAGAGGAGAGTATAACGTATAAAAGTTCTTCATATTCAGCAGTGGGCTAACATCCAGATGAACATTTAATGTATTTTAACTCATTTCCATAAAGTCTCAATTCATGGATGTTCTTCGAACCAAAGGGAATGATTGGTGATGGCTATTTGCCATTGTAATTTCTCATGGGGGGGGGAGAGATGCCAGTGCTCTTCTTGTTTCTGCAAACCAAGAAGAATAGCATTTTATTTGCATTATCGGTGGTATTAGCAAAATAGATATAAAATTTATAAAGGTATAAAATCAACTTATTAAAATCAAGCATACTGTAGTACACATGTGCCAAAATTAGAAAAATAAATCTATAAAAGGTTACTATTTTGAAATCATATATGGCCCAGTTTTAATTATTGCTGCAAAAACCTACCTGACTGTACCATCACTTATTTATCTTGGTTCGCTAGGAGAAAAGATATATAGAAATCAGATAAATGACCTGGTGTCTTTACTAACAGAGGGAGAAGTATGTAGCCCACTGAAATGATGATCACTTATACACCTTTGCAAGTTCTGCTCTGAATTAAGACTACCCCACCACCACTGTCACCTGCAGTTGTCCTCGGGTTAAATTGTACATCACTAGTACAAGTTAGTCAGTTGCACTACCATTTGAGGGGTTAGAAATGCTGAAATTTGAAAAACAAATACACAGTGCCAGTTAATGTAGCAAAAAAGAAAAGAAAAAGAAAAAGAAAAAAGAAAAACAACCCAAAATGGAAATATTGCAGCTGAAGCCAAAGTAAATGAACATCACTTGCTATACTGGCTGTATTATAGAATTTCCTTCTCTTTTTCTTCAGGACCCTCATGGGACCATGGTTGAACTGCAGGACTGCTTAAGGTTGAATCTGGACGGACTCAAATAGGTGGGCTCTATGTGACTCCATGTCCATGGAGTTTTCTTGGCAGGAGTACTGGAGTGGCTTGCCAGTTCCTACTCCAGGCGCCTACAGCACCTGGTATTCCCTGGTGGTCGCCCATCCAAGTACTAACCAGGGACGACCCTGCTTAGCTTCCGAAATCAAGCGAGATCGGATGTGCTTAGGGCATCTAGGCAGCTCTGGAAACTGCCTAATGAGTGCTTTAAGCATGATGGGGTGGCATGTAAGCAGCATGCATTGCTTTTCCTTTCAAATAGCCACAAAGTCTTCCTTACAGGTGCCTGGGAGTGCACCAACACGTTATGCTTATAGCAGGATTCAGCATTCGATAAGCCAACTTAAAAAAAAAGGTGCACCCAAGAATATTATCTCTATGAAACATATCAGCACCAAATTTGGCATAGAGGTAGCAGAACATATGCCTTTGCTTTGTGCTAATTTCGGGGACATTTGAGCAAATGGTTTTCAAGTTATGATTTAAAAAAAAAACATTGGACTGTTTTACCCGATGCCGAAGCAAACACCAATGGCAGCATTCAAGACAGTCTACAGGATACCCCCTTCTGCTTACTACCAATTTGAAGACTGGGGGCTAATGCAAGGTGGATTCATGGAATGAAGGCAGCTGGGCAAATAGCAACATGCACAGTTCCAAGCATGTGGAAAAGGAGGACATAGGTAAGATAGTACTTGCTTTATCTGCATACTAAAGATCCATCACATTCACAAGGTCAATAGCACCGCATAGCTCCCCTCCCCCATCCCAGTTCACAGACTTTGTTTTCCCTATTCACAACTCCTTCATCTGGAAACATACAAGTACTTGCACCAACCTGCAAACAAATCACATCGGGACACCTTCAGAACAGCTTTGGGGCAGGTCCATCCTGATCTGTGCAGCTTCTAGATATATACATTTTTAAATCTCAGTGCACTGAGGTAGAATTTAGGTCGATGTTGCAAGTTTCCACAGCAGCTTTCCTGAGACTTTTTAAAAAGGATTGTGAAGGACCTAGAAAAATTACTTTGAAAAGGATTAATTGCTTGCTTGTGCTAAGCAGAATGAACATGACACGCTAAAACCATTTATAAATGAAATCCAAAGTATTATTCCACCATTTTATAGCTGCTATATTTCAGGGTTGGATTTATTTATTTATTTGTTTGTTTGTTTGTTAGTCTTATACCCCACCCATCTTCCCAAAAGGGAACTCTGGGCAGCTTACGATAAAGAAAATAGGTAAAACAGAAGCAAACAAGTAAAAAGGGAGCAAGATGGTGGGCATACCCAAAACAAAATAAACGTGGGCAAAGGAAAAGAAAGGAAAAAAGAAAACTAAACAGAAAGGTCGCCAAACGCCTCCATGAAGAGATAAGTCTTCAAGGCCTTTTTAAAGGCGGGCAGGGACTCTGTCAGGCACAGCTCACTGGGTAGGTGGTTCCATAGCATGGGGCCCACCACAAAAAAGGCGTGGTCATGCATATGCGATTTCCGTGCCACTCTGGGTGTGGCCACCATCAGTAAGCGCCTGAACCAATCTCGTGGGTCTGGTCCCAGTTGATCTTTGAGAGATACGCTCCACCAGATACTCTGGTCCCAGGCCGTGGAGGGCTTTAAAAATCAAAACCAGGACCTTGAACCTAATCCAGAGGACAATGGGGAGCCAGTGCAAGCGAGCCAGAACTGGGGTGATGTGCTCAAATCGACGAGCACCCACCACCAGCCTGGCTGCTGCATTCTGTACCCATTGTAACCTCAGGACCAGGGTCAAGGGCAACCCCACGTAGAGGGCATTGCAGTAGTCGATCCTCGAGATCACTAGGGCCTGCACTACTGTCCTCAGAGAGGACTCATCGAGGTACTGGCGGATCTGGGCGATCCTGCGGAGATGGATAAAAGCGGCCCTGGAAGCAGCCATCACCTGGACTTCCAGGGAGAGGGCTGAATCCAGGACCACGCCCAGATTCCTGGTCCTGTCCGTACGCTGGAGGGAAACACCCCCCAGTTTAGGGAGGGGGCCATTGTACCCAGACGAGGGTGCCCCGAAGAACAGAACCTCCGTCTTCTCTGGATTCAGCTTGAGCCGGTTATATCTGGTTCATTCCAGAACTGCCTCCAGGCACAGATCAAGGAAGCAAACTGCCTCCTCTGCAGAAGACAAAAAGGAGAGATAGAGCTGTGTGTCATCAGAGTAGTGATGACAGCGAACTCCAAATCTCCTGATGACCTCTGCCAGCGGCCTTATATAGACGTTGAACAGCATGGGTGAGATTGCCAACCCCTGGGGCACCCCACAAGGGAGAGTACAAGGAGCCGACAACTCATCACCCAGCTGAACCCTCTGAGTCCGGCCGCCAAGGAAGGAGCGGAGCCAGGACAAAGCCTGACCCCCAATTCCTGCCTCGGCCAGCCGGACCAGCAGGTTACCATGGTCAACGGTATCAAAGGCGGCTAACAGATCAAGGAGAACCAGCAGGGAGGAACACCCCCTGTCGGCCTCCCTGAGGAGGTCATCCTACAGAGCGACCAGGGCAGTCTCGGTCCCACGAAGAGGTCTGAAACCAGACTGGAAGGGATCCAGGATACGATTTTCCTCCAGGTATGACTGGAGACGGACAGCAGCCACCCTCTCGACAACCTTGCCCAGGAAGGGAACAATGGCAATCAGACGATAGCTGGATAAATCGTCCGAAGCCATGCCAGGTTTTTTCAGAGTGGGTTTCACCATGGTCTCCTTTAAACGGGCAGGGAAACTTCCCTCCTAGAAAGAGGCCGTGGCAATAGCAGAAACCCACTCAGGCATATTCCCTTCAGCAGATTTAATAAGCCAGGCCGGGCAAGGGTCAAAGGGAGTGACCGCCGGCCGGCAACAAGCCATAACTCTGCAGGCCTCCGCTGGAGACACTGGCCCAAACTCATCCAGGAGGGGAGGACAGAGGGGTGAGGCCCCAGGGTTCTCAGGGGATGGACTAGGGCAACTGGGGGGCAAGTCGGAACGGATGGCCTCTATTTTAGATCTAAAATGGGCTGCAAATTGCTTGCTAGTGAAATCACTAGGAGGAGGCCTCAGTTGACTGGGATTGGAGAGGTCTCGAACCACCCGGAACAACTCTGCCTGGCGGTTCGAGGCCTCGCCAATTCTCAGGGAGACATAGGATGTTCTAGCGTCCCTGATTGCATGAAGATAGCGGCCAGTCAGCTGCTTAAGAGCAGCCCTATTATCTTCCATCCGGTTTGCCCTCCAAATGACCTCTAGCCTCATGCTTTCTTGTTTCATCGACCAGAGCTCATCCATATACCACAAAGAGGAGCGGTCTCCACATCGCAGGAGGCGCTTGGGGGCGATCCGGTCCACCGACCCGGTGGTCCCCTCGTACCACCTATCCACCAGGACATTGACCGGATCGTCTGCCAGGCTGCCAGAAAGCTCCCCGAAGGCTTCCATGAACCTAGCAGGGTCCAGAAGCCTACGGGCCGGGCCCAAATATAGGGCCGACGCTCCCCACGGGGCGGGGGGCGATTGACAGGGAAAATTTTAGCAGGTGGTGGTCTGACCATGACACGGGCAGGGGCAAAATACCCCTGACCCTCAGACAAGAATCTGACGACATGGAGGAAAACACCAGGTCTAGGGTATGTCCAGCTCTATGAGTGGGGCACACAACATGCTGAGATAGATTCATGGAAGTCATGGATTCCATGAATTTCAGAGCTGCACCAGAGAGTTCCTCCTCGGCATGCACATTGAAGTCCCCAACCACCATGAGGCGGGGGGACCTCAACAAGGCAGCCGAGATGAACTCCGCGATATCTGGAAGGGATTGTGCTGGGTTGCGGGGAGCACGGTACACCAGCACAATGCCAAACTTATCTCGCTGAACCAACGATAGATGGAGGCATTCTACCCCAGGACGCACCATTGTCGCAGAACTGCTAACATGAAGGGATTCCCTGTAAATGATGGCCACCCTGCCACCCCTACCCTCCGACCTGCCTGCCCACTGGACCTGAAACCCGGGGGGGGCACAGAAGGGAGAGGGAAGCCCCACCCTCAGTGCCCACCCAGGTCTCAGTAATACATGCCAGGTCTGCTCGCTCATCCATGATCGCGTCATGGATGAGAGGTGTTTTATGGTGAACCGACCTGGCATTAACCAGGAGGCAGGACAGGTCGGAGGTGCTGGCGGGATGGCACCCAGGTACGTGGCGGTGAGCGAAGGGATCAGAACGGGGGACAGGCAGTAAGTGCCTGGCCCGAGTTCTTCTTACCCGAACGATCTCTCCGCCTGGAGCATACCTCCCACAGCCAGACACCACTGAGATACAGGTCCCTGCCAACATGGCGACCTAAAAATAAATCAACAACAAACTACAAAATAGAGCAACCCTAGAGTAGTAACAACACTAAATAAAAAACAACTAACAAGTGCAATACGAACGCAGTAAAAATAACAAACACAAAACAAAATAAAATAAATACAGCATAGTAGTGGGCACTTTTCAGCCAGAGCAGATGTACAAGGGAAGGGAGGGGGAAGAAAGGAGGGAGCTCAGAGAAGTCATAATGGGAGGAAGCGGCTGGAAAAGGCAGGAGCAATGTAATCAGACAGCCAGCAGGACAGCCAGGTGTTCTAATCACAGCCTTGATGGTAAAGTCTGCCTCCAGTACTCCTCCAGGAGCTTGTAACAGTGTCCAACCCTCGAGTCTAAAATCCCAGAGCAGGAGGATACGGCGGCACGCCAAGATGGAAGTTGGCTAGTGTCACAGCAGGAACCACCATGAGGGGAACCAAACTGCTGCTCTCAGAGCTGAGCAGGGCCCCCAGACAGTTCAATGCACAGGGGCCGCCTTGTCCATTTGCCTCCAGCTAGGCTCCCACATAGCGGAGAGGGACAAAGTGGTGGGGGGAGCAAGATGAACTGCTCCAACCCCCGCGGTCCTCCACAAATAGGGTAGGCACTCCAGGAAATCCACGCCCCCTAACTCCCCACAGTCCTCCATAGCCTCCAAGGTGAATGGGGGGAAGGCGGAAGCTCCGCACCCCCGATCCTCCACGGTGCGATGACGGCGGCAGGCCGCAGGAAGAACAAGTGGCAGCACGGGCGACGGCCTTGAGGCAGATTGATCCTGATGGTGATAAGCAGTAGGCTGCTGGGGAAATGGCAGCGGCGGCAGTGGCCTCCGATGCCCCTCCGATGAAGCCACAAGCCCCCAGGCACAAGATGGAGAAAAGGGGGCAAGCAGAGAACAGGTGGAGGTGAGACAGTGAGTAGAAGGCTGGGTGGGGAGAGGGACGCCCATACCCGTTCCGCTGAGGAGTAATTCCCTGGCGATGGTCTTAGGCATTCACACCAGTAGCAGCGTCCTCAGGATCTCTGGGTGAGCCCTTTTAATCCTCTCCAAAGCCCTGGCAGGCCCAGAGAAAAACTAAGCATGAAAATAAAAACAGGGCAGCATAATTTAAAAATGTGAAGTGCAGCCACCAAAACAGCCGCTGCTGCCACCCGCCATCTTGATGGGGCTTTGAAGAGTTCCAGCAATGGCTAGGCAGATGGAATGAAGTGCCAGAGTTGGAGCCAGTTCCGAGGCCTCTCTAGTAAGTGTCCTTCTGCGCAACCCCTCCCCTGCAGCCTTTGTAGACTCTCCCTCTGAGCTTCTCTCACAAGCCCAGAAAGAGGCACAGGTGATTTTTCAACCCTGACAGGGCTGCCAAGCAAGCAGGCAGACACTTACAGGTCTTGAGTTCCAGCAAAGGCTAGGCTGGCTGGCTCAGCTGGTCACAGCAGATGGAATGAAGTGCCAGAGTTGGAGCCAGTTCCGAGGTCTCTTAGGTAAGTGTCCTTCTGCGCAGCCCCTCCCCTGCAACCTTTGTAGACTCTCCCTCTGAGCTTCTCTCTGAGCTACTGTTTCTCAGTATGTCATTATCTTCTTCTTCTTCTTCTTCTTCTTCTTCTTCTTCTTCTTCTTCTTCTTCTTCTTCTTCTTCTTCTTCTTCTTCTTCTCTTGAGTACCTTTCCAAGTTCTGAGTTGCCTGAGGAAGTGGTTCAAAGGTATATGTTCTTTCCTGAAGCTGTAAATGTCTTTGGCATGGGAATAATTTGCATTCATAGTAGAAAACAGCAGAGAGCTATTTGTTTCACATTCTTTAAAACATTCCCAACATCTCAACATGTTATCCCTTCTTTGCTGCTGAAGCAGTAGTGACACTGCTTGAAGTCTTCTTCAAGGCTGTCTTCCCACAGAGTATCTGGGAGGATGCTAAATCACCGTGTTCTTCCTCTGGTGTGATGTGGCCCTGCCTCCACCTTACAAAACTGTCTTTTTCCAATGGGCTGAATGTTCCATGATTAATGGGTATGCTCAACTCTTATTGGAGTGTTCCTCCCACATCACATAAAACCACCAACACACACAGAGGTATTTTATTTTCCTAAATAGTTTTAGATGTAAGGCTCCCCATGTCCAATGATACCTGCCTCTTGGGTGTGATTAGCTCTTAAGAATAAAAGTTCACCATTAATTTTGTAAAAAGAGAGGGTGATGCTAAGGAACTTGATACAGAAGAAGCATGAAGCACAAGACATTTTAGTAAACTAAGATTACAAAGAAAGCTGCAAACATAGTAGCCAAATCTGCTCCTCTCTAACAAAAAGGAGTATTTTTATTTAAGAAAAATAACAGATGTTGTCTAAAGTACTTCACATAATATCCTCTGATCATCTGTGATGGTAAAATGATAAGTAACCTTTTCAATCTCATAGAATATCACTGTCTGGGGAAGAATGCTATGCAACCTGAAACTCTGCTACTCACTAACTCATGTGGTCAAAAACATATTCTCTAAATTAGTGTAGATAGCATCTGGGAATAAGAATAGAAACCGCTATCCTTACCTACAAAATAATCTTTGAAAAGTGCATCCTTTACCCTTTCTTGCCACCACATGCACATGAGTGTGTGAAAGTGTGTATCTTGCCATATGTCAATGATTACATTTTATGGTGCATCGATACATCAATCTAGAAGCTCATCCCAGCTTCTCCTTCCAGATGTGCTTGTTTTACAACTAAAATTGAGTAACTCGGTAATGTGGCAGAAGACAATGCCGTAATGCGAAAGCATCAGTAAAGGCTGGTTGATTTGAGCAAACGGGCCGCTCCTTTGTCAGAGAGTGTCCTACAGTGCTTTTCACATAACATACAGTATAACTCCCTTTTGGTCAAATCTCTCCAAGAAAAGCTTCAAGGCAAAAGTGAGACTTTGTTTCTCCATTAGAGATGGGCACAAATGAAAAAGCAAACTGGAAAGTTCGTTACAAAATACCTGCTGGTCCATGTTGGTTTGGATTTGTCAAAAACATTTTAAGCAAATGTTGGTTCGTTGGGCTCATTTGCCCATTTTCTTCCCCCTTACCCCAAGCAATCTGCTCCTGTCAATCAGAAGCACTAAGCATCCCTGGGAGGGATTGGATTGGTGGGTCAAGCAGCCCAAAGTGTGGCTCTAAGGGCTCTGGGGCAGTTGCTTGTTCTTATTTATAAGACTGATTCACAGGGGGCATTTTCATCTCAGCCACTACTGCTCCTCAGAGGAATCCTTCTACCTTGGAATCAGGCTACCTCAGATCACTAGTGGCATGTTAGTACCTTTGTCCGGCAAGCTGTCCCCCCACCTCTCCCCTGCTGGCCATACAAGAAGCACTGTAGTTCAGTGTGGCATTGTCCATGGAATTTGGGGAAGGGGTATTATTCCTTCCCAGTCCAGCTCTTGATAATCAACACACTGTCAGGTTCCTGGCATGAACCTCTGCTGGAATTTCCCCTCATTAAGGGCACTAAAGGGCACTTTCCCTGGGGGGTCTACTTTATATAAACTATAAGTATATAATTTGGACATCCAAATTTGGAGGGGGTGTAGTGGAGGGGCGTGGTGGCTCAGCGGACTAAACTGTTGAAACTATCAGATACAAAGTCGGCAGCTCGGCAGTTCAAATCCTAGGTGCCACACAGCAGAGTGAGTTCCCTTTGTTAAGCCCATCTCCTGAAAACCTAGCAATTCAAAAGCATGTAAATGCAAGTAGACAAATAGGTACTGCCATAAAAAGCAGGAAGGTAAACAGTGTTCTCTGCAGCCATGCTGACCACATGGCCACAGACTTGCACAACAATGGCTCTTTGGCTTGAAAATGGTGATGAGCACAACCCCAAGAGTCAGACATGACTAGCACACATGTGCAGGGGAAACCTTTGCCTTGACTCAGCAGAAAGTGAGGGGGAGCTTCTCTGTAATTTTGGTGCCTCTAGGTGACTAGGTATGGCGTTCTAGAGCTCTTGACCCTCCAAACTATAAACAAACCAATTTATGAACCAGGTAAAGCCCCAGAGCCTGACTATATTCCATCGGATCTTATTAAAGCAAATGCTGAATGGTGGGCTCCTATACTAGCTACCCTGTATATCTGAATCAATAGAACAGCTTGTATACCAAAGGACTGGGGATTAGCTATTGTAGTCCCAATTTTAAAAAAGGAAATAGAAGGGATCCAGCCAATTATCGTCCTATCAGTTTATTAAGTACCATCAGTAAATTATATGCAAGGCAACTGTTGGAAAAAATAGAAGATTGGTTATGGGTAGAGAATATTCTTGTAGAAGAACAGGCAGGTTTTAAGCAAGGGAAATCCACAATTGATCAGTGCCATGTTCTTCATCATTTAGCTAGTAAATACCCAGCCCCCAAAGGTGGGATTCTCTATGCTGCTTTCATAGACTTTAAATCCGCATTTGACTCTATTTCTAGAGACATATTATGGTTAAAACAGCAGTCTATGAATATTGACAAACAACTTCTTTTATTAATCCGTCTTTACATGAGAATTCCTATTTACAGGTTCTTTGTAATTCTGATGGGATCCTATCTAACCCAGTTCCTGTACGTAAGGGATGTATCTTAGCCCCAACCTTATTCAATTTATATATTAATGGTATTGTTGAGAGTTTATCCAATGTAGATTTTCACCCACCCAAGCTGGCATCTTGCCCAATTTATTTACTTCTGTATGCAGATGATGCTGTCCTTTTGTCAACTTCGTGTGTTGAGTTTAGAAGGCTCCTGAGAGCTTTCTCCTCATACTGTACTCAGGAATGTTTAGAAATTAATTATACTAAAACCAAAATAATGGTTTTTGGCAGGACGAGAATTAAGCATAAATGGTCCCTTAATGGTCACCCAATTGAACAGGTCGAGCAGTATAAGTACCTAGGTATAACATTCCAGTCATCTAGTGCTTGGTCAATGCATATAAACTGTGCTGCAATGAGAGCACAAGGCAATAGCAAAGCCATTAGCAGATTATTTAATTCGACTGGGGGGAAACATGTTCCCTCTACTTTACAAGTTTTCAGGGCTAAAATCATTATCCAAATGCTTAATGGCTCACAGCTGTTCGGATATGCTAATTTGAGACCTCTGGAAACTGTTCAAACCAGATGTGCAAGAGCCATTTTGGGCATCCCTACATGTATCTCCAACACTTTACTTCGTTTAGAGGTTGGACTTATTCCCATTGAAGCACAAGCCAAATTTCTCATGGTTAAGTACTGACTTAAACTTATTTTCCTTTCAGAGGGCTTAACCCTTGCTTTTGTCAGATACTTTTCAGTCTGAATGGAAAAAACAGATAATAAAAGTTATACATAACTTAGGATATTCTCCTTGTACCCTCCAAGCATTGGGTTTTTGTAAAGCCATGAATGAGGTGAAATTACGAATTATAGATATAGAATTGCAGAATCATGTTGCCCAGTTGTGGAAAATGGATTTCTTAAGAAATCTGCATTTATTGCCTCCCCGTATCTGGATAGGCTCATATCTCCTGTTTCCAGGAGGGCCTTTACTTTGGCTAGATTAAATGTCCTTTCCTCCAAGCTACTGGAGGGGAGGTTTCAAGGTCTACTTTTTTCAGATCGAAATTGCCCATGTGCCAATGACCAATTAGAAAGTGTAGAACATGTGCTTCTATTCTTCACCTATTATCAAGATCTACACAAGGAATTTATCTCCCCAATTATAGGCAAATATCCTGGAAGGTCAATAGAATTCTATGTACAGTTGCTCCTTTCTGATAACACTTACCAGGTAACTAGGCAAGTTGCCAAATTCTATGCTGCTGCAATAAGGGTTTGTAAACACATTTTAAATAAAGATAAAGAAACATAGTATTTGTAGTAACTGTTTTTATCGTAGCTAATAACTACTTTTATTTCAGACCAGAGTAAATTTTAAACTGTATTTTAAATTGTATTTAAAATTGTATTTATGATATATCATGTAATAAGGCCTGATTCATGTATTGTCTATTGGAATGCATATTTGATCATTCTTATTTGTATGATTTTATTTTTTGCTTTTTGGTTGTTCACCGTAAATAAAATTTCATTTCATTTCATTTCAAACCAATTCATGGTTCATTTTTCAAAAGGTTTGGGAAAGATTTGGTTCGTGGACTTCAACTAAGCACTACATTGAAGGTGAAATCTGAAGCTGAGGTGAAAATGACTTGTTTTTCTGACGTGTTCTCCACCCTTAGCCTATCTTATCTATGATTTTTTATGAGTGATGTTTGACTTAATTATATGTTTGCTTGTATATTTTTGTTATGAGCTTGTATTGTTGTATATAGTAACAGTCTGTTTTATCCTGTAAACCACGCAGAGTGGCTTCCCATCACATGGATGGTATATAAATTGAATAAATAAATAAATAAATAATGATTCTCAGCCAGCCAGAAGCAACAGTGATCAGTTAACACAATACAACAGCTAACTACACCCATCAACCATAGCCAAGGATCGTGGGACCCCTAAATTGCAGTGAAACTTCTTAATCCCTTCATCACAATACAATGACTAACACCTGTTTGCCTGCATAGGACAAGTTTCCTCTTTTCCTCAACTTTAAAAATTCTGCACAGTCTTACTCACTCTATACCCCAGAGCACAAAGAGAACTCCTGTTCCCTGAGCCCCTGGTCCTCTAAGGATGCCACCACAGAGTCTGGCGGAACGTCAGGAAGAAAAACTTCCAGAACACGGCCATGAAAAACTCACAACAACTATCAGATCCCAGCCATGAAAGCCTTCGAGAATACAAATAAATAATAAACTAACTACAAGCTACAATGAACCAACGTTTTGCTAGTCTGTGCCCATCTGTACTAACAATTTAAGGCTATAGCAAGATGTTTATGAGCAGCAGTGGCTTTTACCCAAAAGGATGCAGTTTACAGTGGTTGAAAAGCAGACTTTTACTGGCCTTCTGAAGCAGTGTATTTTAATAAAACAGTCAACCAGTTGGGACTCAGAAAAACAAGAGAGGGCCTTGACTTTTGGATTTATGTACTGCTGGCTAGGTTGGGTTTAGTTATGGTTGATCCCGCATTTTGCTTTTCAGATCAAGATACTGCAGAACAGCTTTTTCTTGCTTGGAATTTACAACATAATAGCCTTTTGGCTGCTGGGTCCAAGAAAATTCTGGTGAGAAGGAAAAGACTCAGCAGGGGCCCATGGGAAAGGAGGAGAATGATGTGATCATAGAAGGTCTGGTAAAAATGGATTGAAAATAAGAAAGCCAAGGTGGAACTTCAAATAAATGTCTGGATGAAAAGGCTGGTAGTAGAGATGGGCAAGAAATGAAAAAAATACTGTTTTGATTTTTTCACTCAGTTGCTCAATGTGTTTTGTTTTGTTTCATAAATAACATTTTTTTAAAAAAATGGTTAAGAAACTAAATGAGCAACAAAACGCTGCTGCCACCTCCCCGCAGTCCGATCACACAATCGAGGGTGCTGGTGCAGCCTGAAATTCAAAAGTCTCCCCATCCACCACTCTCCAGTCTCCGATTCTTCTGAGCCAGTTGAAGGTCAGGTGACCACCTGACCCTCACCTGACCCTCACCTGACCCAGGTGACCACCTGACCCTTGCCTGGCCCAAAAGAACTGGAAAGCCAGATTTGAAGCCACCACCACCCCTCCTTCACCACACTGATATCAGCGCTCACCCTCTCAGCCTCCTGCTGTGTTAGGGAAGACTCAGCAGGGGGATCCCACAGCAGGAGGCTGAGAGAGTGAGTACTAATGTTAGTACTTGCCCACGCAGCCCCCTGCTGATCCCGGATGCTGAAAGGGTAAGCACTGATGTCAGCGCTCACCTTCTCAGACCCCTGCTGTGGGATCCCCTTCCCTAACACAGCAGAAGGCTGAGAGTGTGAACAGTGCTCACACTCTCAGCCTCCTGCTGTGTTGGAGAAGCTGCTGACCCCCCCCCCACACACACACACACAGTCCAAGCTAAGTCAGCTGCCTGGTGGTGGCAAGAAGGGAGAGTAGAGCAGGGTTTTGAATTTTCCGTTGCCTGCTCCACTCTCCTTTCTCGCCACCGCCAGCCAGCTGGTTTTGAGATTTGACAGGTTGGAATGTGCCCGTTGCCTAAAGTGAGATCCTGCAGTGGCTCCCCGGTTTGGATTCCGAACAACAACAAAAAGCAGTTTGGTTCAGGCTGGGACGAAATGCTTGTTTGTATTTCATTTCATTTCATTTCATTTCATAACATTTTGCTACTTAACAAAATGATGAAACAGCATTTAATTTTTTTGTTTTGTGCCTGTCTTTAGCTGTTAGGATAATGAAGCTGCCAGAAATGAATGGAAAACAAAGCAGCCAGGATGAGGGGAAGAGAAGAGTCAGAAGGCCAGATTCACAGGGGAAATAAAAGAAAGTGCACAGGTAGGATTGTTACAGAAATGGATGGGAAATTAAGTAGCCACTATGAGGGGGTGCAGAAATAGCAGGTGAAGGAAAGGCCCTTCCAGCACAGGGTAGGGTGGGGTGGGAGGCAATTGATGTAGTTGAGAGAGATTACACCCACCTAGTGAATTTGACATCTTATCAGTTTGGCACTGTTCACTATTCGTTCGGGGCTCAGCAAAGCATGGATCTAAAGCAGAGATCCCTGTGGGTTCTCAAAGTTTTTGTGAGGGGTCTCCTTTGACTCACGCTACCCAGTTCCAGTGTTGTCAGTCTGCCTCTAATGCTACTTTAGTGAGTCCCGTGGTGCAGTGGTTAAATGCCTGTACTGCAGGTAAAACTGTGCTCACGACCTGGGGTTCTATCCCAGGCAGCAGGCTCATGGTTCACTCAGACTTCCATCCTTCTGAGGTCGGTAAAATGAGTACCCAGCTTGCTGGGGGGGGGGAATGTGTAGCCTGCATAGCGTGATGAAAAATGTAAACTGCCCAGAGACTACTTGAAGTGGTATGGGGCGGTATATAAGCAGAACACTTTGCTTTGCTTTTACACTCAGTCAGATCATTGGCCCCCTCTATCCCAGTACTGCCTGTTAGTAGTGGCACTGCAACTAGTGGGATTAACACAACTAAATGTCCCCTACTAATTCCTACATCCAATAAAATAAGGGTGCCATATTTCATAGGTGAGTATCGAAGACCAGGCCAAGAAAAGAGTGAAGGGACAGGAGGAGAGCTAGTGTCAGTTCAGAAAAGAAAGAACAAACAGAGCTGCCAGCTCATTTTATGGCTGAACATTTGGGAAGATGTTACACTTGCAGTAGCAAACTCTTAAACGCCAATTGGACAATATGTGTTTTAGAAACAACTCAAAACCATTTTGTTACCATTTATCACAATGTGTTTGTTTATGTTTTCTTTGAAAAAATTATATTCAATAACTGAGCCACATCGATTTTTATGGTAACAAGTAGATTTACTGTTTTATTTCGTGAGATGTAGTGAGGAAGAACCTATGATGGATGGTGCTCCACTATAATCAATTAATTATAAACGAAGACGAAGAGGCGATGTTATTAACCTGGCGATGGCAACAGATCACACATCAGAAAAATGTGCCTCCCAGTGGAGTAGCAAAACTAATTCAGAAATCCGAAAAGTAGCATTTGTGGTCTGTTTTTCACCATGTCATTATATCCGGAGAGGGAGGTGGAAAAACTGAAAATCATCTTCTGATACAGCTTTAGGCTATATGCACATTTATTTAGGGTGATTAGTGGGCTTGTGATGTGTGGTGCCTGCTGAAGAAGTACTGTAAAAATCAAGAAACACATTGCTCGGTGGAAAGAATATCAGTCCACAGGCCCTTGCCCCTGCTACCACTATTTCACATGTAGCAGAATGGACGCAGGTCAGAGTGTCTTGTGATAAAATAGGTGACACCTGGTCCCTGCCCTATTAAGGCAGTCTCAAGTGCTGTTGCTGCTAACATTTTAGAACAAATCTGATGATTTACTCCTCTTCATCAGCAGATATTTAAAGGAGCTCACAGTCTAGCATCACTATACCATCAAGGTAAAGACTATGGTGGCTTCATATCCCAAGGTCTAGTGTTCCATCATATTGGGATATCCGACATGCCAAACCTCTGGACTCCACATGTTTACAGGGAATGGGCACTACTGGTACTTCACACAACATCTGAGAGGGAAGAATGCTATCTGGGCAAACCCTGGCAAAAGATAATAGGATTTTAAACACCATGCCATGGTAATTGTTTTATTTTTCTTTAATCAGTTTGACTGACAATGAGCTGAACCAATCAGATGGTGTCTTTGGAGACATATAATCAATGGGAATACCACAATGAGAAAGAGGTGGTTTTTCCTTCTGATTTCAATGGTCTAATTGATTGAACACAGCTATCCTCAAGATTTTTATCTATTAGCTGTTGTGAGTTTTTTGGGCTGTTTGGCCATGTTCTGGAAGTTTTTCTTCCTGATGTTTCGCCAGACTCTGTGGCTGGCATCTTCAGAGGGCAAGATGGTCAAGGAACTAGGAGTTCTCTCTGTGCTCTGGGGTATAGAGTGAGTGAGACTGTGGGGTTTTAAAGTTGTAGGAAAGAGGAAACTTGTCCTATGCAGGAGAATTGGTGTTAGTCATTGTATTGTGATGGAGGGATTAAGAAGTTTCACAGCAATCAGGGGTGGCAGCAATCCTTCTCTATAGTTGTTGGATGTTGTTAGCTGTTATATTGTGTGAACTGATCACTGATGCTTGTGACTGGGTGGGAATCATTGAACTTTGATCTTTTGCACACTGTCGTTTTCAGTACTAGAAACCAGGCTTTGTTGTTTTTCAGACATTCTTCTATTTTGTTGAAACTGTGCTTATGTTTGTGGATTTCAGTGGCTTCCCTGTGTAGCCTAACAGAGTGATTGATAGTGTTGTCCTGTACCTCTGTGTCCTGCAAGAGGATTTCATGTCCAGTTTGTTTCAGGGTGTGTTCAGCTACTGCTGATTTTTCTCGTTTTTTTAGTCTGTCGTGTCTTTCATGTTCTTTGATTCTGGCTTTGTTTTCCCAATATATACCTGGCCACAACTACAAGGTATCCGGTATACTCCTGTAGTGGGTTCCTTTTGTCCTTTGCTGACCATAGCACCTATTGTATTTTTGTGGTGGGTCTAAATACTGTTTGTGGGTTGTATTTCTTTTCAACACTTTGTCCATGTGGTCCGTGACTCCTTTTATGTATGGCAGAAATACTTCGCTCGTTGGGGGCTGTTTTTCTTCTTCAATTTGGTGTTGTTTTTCCCGGTTTGATGGCTCTTTTGATTTCATTCTTGGAATAGACATTTGCTTGTAGGGCCCAGTTCAGGTGGCTGAGTTCAGTCTCACTCACAGTCTCACTCTATACACCAGAGCACAGAGAAAACTCCTAGTTCCCTGAGCTCCTTGCCCTCTGACGATGCCAGCCACAGAGTCCTGTGAAATGTCAGGAAGAAAAACTTCCAGAACACAGCCAAACAGCCTGAAAAACTCACAACAGCTATCAGATCCTGGCTATGAAAGCCTTCAACAAAGCATTTTTATCTGTTATTTATATTTATATTTATCATGAGTGACTCAGGGCTTCTTGTCCTCCATAACAACCACTCTATTCTGCTCTGGTCAGACCCCACCTGGAGTACTGTGTTCAGTTCTGTGTTCCTCGATTTAAAAAGGATGTTGACAACCTCGAGCGGGTGCAGAGGAGGGCGACCAGGATGGTTGAGGGTCTGGAGGAAATGTCTTATGAGGAAACAGCTTAGGGAACTGGGAACGTTTAGCCTTTTAAAAAGAAGGCTGAGGGGGGATATGATAGCTATGTTTAAATATTTGAAAGGATGTCATATTGAAGAGGAAACAGGTTTGTTTTCCAAGGCTTCAGAGACTAGGACTCAAGGCAATGGTTTCAAACTACAGGAAAAGAGATTCCATTTGAACACAAGGAAGAATTTCATAACAGTTAGAGCTGTTCGGCAGTGGAATATGCTGCCACAAAGGGTGGTGGAGTCTCCTTCCTTGGAGGTTTTTAAGCAGAGGCTGGATGGCCATCTGTCGGAAATATTGTGATGGGGTTCCTGCATGGCAGGGGGTTGGACTAGATGGCCCTTGAGGTCTCTTCCAACTCTATGATTCTATGATTCTATGATTCATGGGTGTGTTCCAAATACTATGTGTTCCCACTCACAGTGCAGGGCACACTTTAGATTTGTTTTTTTGTACTAGGTAGATGTTAATGACCTGGGTGTGGAGAAACTTTCTGTAGTTCTATTGACATGGACAGTTCATTGTCTGGTGGGGTTCCAATTCACAAGAATTCAGAGCCTCTGCAGGGGTGGAAGACTGATTAAGATTATCTGTCTCAAGAGGCTGATGGATCCAAATGGTTTCCTGGTGGCTACCAGGAAGTTTTCTGTTGCTTTGGCAGGTGACTCTGTTCAAACCCAGGATTTCTGGAATGGGGAATATTTATTTATTATTTATTTTGAATATGTTTACCCCATCTTTCTCCCTAGAAAAGGACCCATGATTGCCTGGGGAATGCCTGGGGTGTTGACATAATTGCTCCTAGGTGTCCTGTTCCATGAAGTAGAGCCAAACTGACCTACTCCCTCTGTTTACTGGGTCGTTGGTGATGATGAAATGAATGGGATGAAGACTTGAGCAACAATGGCAGAAAATTCCAAATGAAACTGAACAAACACAGGGTAGAGCCTCTTGGAAGGGTCTATTCCATTGCAGTGTTTGCAGCGAAGACGTCATCCATTTCCAGGCACAATCCAAAGTGCTGATTTTAACCTATAAAGCCCTAAGTGGCTTGAGTCCAAGCCATCTAAAAGGCTGAATCTCCCTCTGTGAGCCTGCCTGGGGGCTCTTGGTCTCCCCAGCCTCACAGGTGCACTTGTGGGTACGCAGGAGAGGGCTTCTCCTATAGCTGCCCCCAGACTCTGGAATTCCCTCTTGCAAGAATGTATAAAGCTTAATAATTTAAAAAACAGCATTTAAAAGCTACAAACAGGAGGTATACAAATACCATATTTTTTCACCCTATAAGGAAGGGGAAATGTCTGTACGTCTTATGGGGTGAACACAGCCCTGCCGAGGTCTCTGTGGCAGCAGTCTCCAGGAGTCCTTTTGGGAGGTGAGCCGAACAGCACTCAGAGCGAGCAAGCGAGCCAAGCCACGCTGTTCAGCTCAAAGGCACAACCACCACCACCACCCTTGACCCCTCCCGGCTTCTCCCTCCCACTCCCTCACTTTGTTGCCTTGGCTTGGGTCCACTCCAAAAGGAGGTGGGTCGCAGAGCGTGGCCAGATGAGACAGTGGCGTACTCTGAATACAGCACCAGCAGCAGGTTGAAGCATGCCGTGGGGCTGGGCAACTGTTTGGAGCAGCTGCGGCCACTGGAACAAAGGCAACATCACCTGCAGGGCCAGGTGCTGGCCTCCTCCACCTCCTCCATGGCTCTTCCTTGGCTGGGTGCAGCAGGGAGGGGCCAGATGAAAACACCAACAATGCACTGCCCCCAATCTCACCCCTAAGGGCTGCCCCTGCATGGCAATGGCCCATCCACCTCCTTCTCTCTCTCTCTCTCTCTCTCTCTTTCAGTTCTGTCTCTCCCCCCCCCCATCTTGCAGTGCTGGGTGACTGCTCGAGGCTGCTGCAGCCACTGGAGTGACAGCGATTCCGCCTGCACGGCCTGGAGCTGCCCGCAGCACAGCACCCCAATCTGCTACCCTAGCCTGGCAATGGCTCAGCCACGTCCCTCCCTCCCTCTCCCTCTCCCTCTCCCTCTCCCTCCCCCCCGTTCTCTCTCTCTCTCTCTCTCTCTCTCTCTCTCTCTCTCTCTCTCTCTCTCTCTCTCTCTCACACACACACACACACACACACACACACACACACACACACACACACACACACAATCACTCACTCACTCACTCACTCACTCACTCACCCTCACCTTCCCCCGGGTCTTCTTTTCCTGCTCCCTTGCTTTGCTGCCTTTGGCTTGGGTGCACCCCGAAAGGAGGTGAGTCGGATCCCTTCCACTCACCTCCTTTCAGGGAGCCCCAAGCCAAAGGCACCAAAGGGAGGGAAGGCGTCTACCTCCGCTTTGCTGCCTTGAGCTTGGCTTTAGCTTTTTGACAGCCAGCTGGCTTTCACTGCAGAGACCACCAGACAGACACAGTATGTATATGTGAATTTTTTTTTCACACATACATATCTCTAAAAACTAGGTGTGTCTTATGGCCTAATGTGTCTTATGGGGCAAAAAATACAGTACTAGAGATGGGCATGAAACAAAAAAAATGGCATTTCGGTTTTTTGTTTGTCGTTGAGAGGTCTGTTTCAGTTCATTTCCGTTTGTCGTGAATTTTTGGAAAAAATTTGTTACCCTTTTTCGTTTTTTCGTTTGTCGTTTCTACCCGCTTTTTGCGCGATTTTTAAAGCATTTCCGTGCACAGGCACCCCCAACGCCCCAGACCAGAGGGAAAACACTAAAAAAATGGATGCTGGCAGAGACACAGTATAGATTATGTATGCAGGGAGGCTGCAAAGGCAACTGCGGGCATTGCCCAGGATGCAAGGCAGCCACAAAGTGACTGCACTGCGGGGCAGGGGAGGGTACTCACCGAGAGGTACGCAGCACGCACGCACACAGGGAGGTTGCAGGACTGAAGCTAGAGTCGCAGAGACAGCAATCCCACCCTAACTCCC
Organism: Phrynocephalus forsythii; assembly: GCA_029282475.1. Classification (NCBI taxonomy): domain Eukaryota; kingdom Metazoa; phylum Chordata; class Lepidosauria; order Squamata; family Agamidae; genus Phrynocephalus; species Phrynocephalus forsythii. Next base: position 36,595,752 of record JAPFRF010000002.1, read on the forward strand.
ACCAGAGACTGCAAGGAGGACAGGGGCTGCCAGAGCTTTTTATGCCCTCTGTGGCTGCCAGACCTGCCCGCCCTGTCTGCAACCTGGGCATGCTATTGGTTGAACATGATCCCATCACATGGCTTGCCTCCATTTTGTGGCTGGTGGTGACATCCATTTTAAAGGGAAAAGAAAAATACATTGCAATGGGAGAAGACAAAAACAAACGTTTTAAGGACCCCAACCCCCCTGGTAGGTATTATCAGACAATATAAATAATTATCGCTTCATTTTTATGGATGTCCAGGGCGTTTTTTAACATTTAAAACAGCTCATTTCATTGCGCGTCACCATTAATGGAAACGAAACGTAACTACCACAATTTTTGTGGTTCTGTTCATTTTGTTTCATTTTCGTCACAATTTTCATTTGTCGTTTCATTGTGTAACGGAAACGACAAACGGTAACGGAAACAAAAAAATGTTCATTCCGTGCCCATCTCTATACAGTACATAAAAAGGGTTAAGCAAGTATTATATTTAAATGGCAAATAAAATCTATATTAAAATGCATTTAAAACAACAGGCTTGTGTTATGACAGGCTTTTCCTTAATGACTAATGGTATGGGAGGGGTTTTAAATGGATTGTAGTTCTCTGTCATTTTAAATGTATTTTATTATAGATTTTGTTTGCCATTTTTATATAATGCTTGCTTAATCCTTTTTCTATTTTTGTATACCTCCTGTTTTTAGCTTTTAAATGCTTTTTTTTTAATTATGTAAGCTGCCTTTGGTACTTTTAAAGAGAAAGGTGGGATAAAATATTTTTAATAAATATAGGAATAGATAAAATAAATTGGATTCCCAGATACTTGTGCCTAGTTGGCTGGTGGCTTAATTTAGTTCCTATCAATTTGTGCTCAGAAGTTCTGCATGTTTTGACAGGGCAAATTTATTTTTAAGAACTCTGAAGTTAGGGAAAGAGAACTAAAACTATGCATGTTTCACTTGGACAGAGAAATTGCACCTCAAGGTGTGAGTCTAAGTATGTTTACTAGATGGAAATCCCACTGAATTAAATAGGGATTGCATGAATAAATGTGTTTAGAAGTGTTGAAATGAAATTTGTGACAGACCTATCTATACTAAGAATTCACATACAGCTTTACGTTTGAGTAAATATGTTATAGTCATTCTGCATGTGTTAGGAAAAATGAACCCAGCTCTGAGATACAAATGCAGTATTATTTTCAGCTGTTGCATCTCTTTCTGAAATCCTAAAAACCTGTTAATGTGAAAGCATCTGAATATAGCAGTAGCAGGGATGAAATTTACTTACAAAGCTTGTTAATATTAATGTAAAATGTCTGTCAACGGCTACTACTAGTCAGTGCCACTGTATGTATTAGACATGGGCACGACTTGGCGAAATTGTCATTTCCGTTTTCGGTTATCGTTTCCGTTACGTAACGGAAACGGAAACGATAATTAAGCCGTCAGAACTCGAACTCGAACCAAAAAAAGAAAAATTTGGTTGGGTTTTTCATTTCCGTTTGTGGCATCACGGCAATCGCGCAAAGCACAGAAAAAGTTTTTTAAAGTTTTTTTAAAAATCCCGACTCCCGGCCGAAAAAGCAAGCGAAAATATGCCTGCCTGAGACTTTGCCACCTACCAGAGGGGTGGTTTCTGGGGGGTTCCCGGCCTTTCCCCCCTCTTCTCCTGTTCTGGGCTGCTTGCACCAGGCTGGGGGGGGTCATCCTCATCTTCTCGCCATGCCATGCGGTGGGGGGCGATCCAAAATGGCGACCACAATTTTTCTTTTGAAATTTTGGTCAAAAAACACACCAAATCACCACAGAAACATGTGAAATTTATTTATTTTAAATGCCTGAATTTTAATAGTAGCAGCAGTGGGTTTTTTTATAGCAATAAAATGTCGTATTGATTTTATTTTATTTTATTTTATTTTTTATTTTTTTAGACCTGCCCATTTGGGCTGGGCATGGGATGGGACCATGCAAATTGTTTGAACCATTCCACCAATGGCATCGCCAGGTTTTTGACTGACACTTCTGGATGTCTCGGAGGGCATAAAAAGCCGAGGCACCTTCCAGAAATCGCAGTCGGGTGTATGGATGTGGTTGAGGGAGGAGGGCTGGCTGCTGGTGCTGGTGTGATCCGATCGAGATTGAGGAGGGAGGCTGGAGGCTTTAGGATTTAAGTTAGGCAGGCAGGGAGGGAATTGAATTTAGAAAATAATTTCTTTGATTCCTTGCAGCTTTATCTGCTGAAGGGAATAGCAGTTTATTCTTTATTTCTTCTCTGGCAGTTTGTGAGGATTTTTTTCTGATATTGGATAAAGGGGGAGGTTCGACTGGGAGTGGGAGGTGTGGATTTATTTTAAAAATATATTATATACTACCATTTATTTTCTATTTTCCCAACTTCAATTTGCTTGCACACACACACACACATTTGGGGTGCAAGCCAAGAACAGAACCTCTATCCTAAATGATAACCTAACTGCCCACTCGCCCGTCCACCCACGCCGCTGCCCGTCTGTGGCCCGCGCTGCTGCCCACCCACTCGCCCGCCCCCCGCCCCGCCCACCACCTAGGGCGCAAAAACACCTAGCGCCGGCCCTGATTGAGGGACGCCCCTATGCTCTGGGAAGTCAAATCGTGCTAAATCGCAGTGGAAACAACAAACGACAAACAGAAATGACAATTTTTTTGAAAAATTTCGCGACAAATGGAAACGACCTGAAACGGACCCGTTCCAACAAGCGAAAACTTGAAACGTCATTTTTTCTGGTCGTGCCCATGTCTAGTATATATCCTCTGTGCTACAAGGCAATATGCCACTGGACATTTAAAAATGAGCTCCACATAACTAAAACAAACATGATCAAAGGTTGTGTCAAGAGAAAACAAAACAAAAAGTAAAAAAGAGAAAAACATTGTGGCACCTTGAAGATTAATGTTTATATATTTTTAAGATGAGCTTTGTGGACAAATACACTTCATCATACATGAATAAATATGTCTATTACTGGTTTATCTCTTTCTCCTACTTCTGATGAAAATGGACAAGTCCATAAAAGTTCACCTTAAAAAAATAGCAGTTTGTTTTTAGATGCCACCATGTTTTTGCCTTTTTTATTTTTATTTTGATTACACCTATGATGCTTGCATTGATAAAGATGTCCACCCCTTTTACAACTACTATTGTGTAAAGGGAGTTTATTATAACACAGGGGTGTCCAAACTTTTTGCAAGGAGGGCCAGATTTGGTGAGCTGAAAATGTGTGGGGGCTGACTATTCAGCCACATTTGGCCTCTGGGGCGGACTTTGGACAAGTCTCTATAACATGCAAGGAGGCAGGGAGGACGCTGCAGCAGCTGAGCCAGGGGTGGGTAGGCTGGTTGGATGGCTGGGGTGACGGATGGAGGCAGGTAGGGCAGGCAAACCATAAAACTGCAAGCTGACTTCTGCATCCGGCATGGGGAGAGGCCAGCTGGCGGGGATGAGTGACAGGATGAGCCAGTGGCCAGAAGTGGCTGCAGGCCACTCAAAATTTGAAAACAGGCTGCATTTGGCCCCGGGCCTGACTTTGGGCATGCCTGTTATAACACGTTGTCTGTTCTCCTCCTCCTGGGTTGTGCTGCCATAACACAAACAGTGTACCTTTTAGAGGAAAGTTCCCCCAAGTTAAGAAATCATCTTAGACATTATCAGTGGCAGGCTGAGTTGTGTCACTCAGGACTGACAATATCTACAAAGATTTCTTCAGGTGAGTCAGTTTGCCTCCAAAAGTTGTGCCATTTGAGCAGCTACTCAAGGGGATTTTGTTTAAGATCCCCCCCTCCCTCTTAAAATATAGGTTTAATCTGGAAAAGAAATCTGAATATTTTTAAGTGAAAATATATGAAATAAAATTCATACTGTTAATAAAATATGTGGGTGGGTTTTATGTATAGTGTGAGAGCATGTTTGGGCTGTTAGACCTTAAAATGAGGCAAACACTGTCAGGGAATGAACATAAGAACATAAGAACATAAGAAGAGCCATGCTGGATCAGGCCAACGCCCCATCTAGTCCAGCTTCCTGTATCTCACAGTGGCCCCACCAGATGCATCTGGGAGCGGACAAGACTAGATATCTGTCTCCTGATACCACTCCCCTGCATCTGGCCTTTGAAGTACCCTGGTTTAAAGCCTGGAGATTACACATCTCCATCATGGTTTGTAACCTGTGATGGACTTTTCCTCCAGGAATCTGCCCAAACCCCTTTTGAAGGCATCCAGGCCAGATGCCACCACCACATCCTGTGGAAGGGAGTTCCACAGACTAACAAAGGGCTGGATGAAAAAAATATTTTCTTTTGTCTGTTCTTACTCTCCCAGCTCTCAATTTGAGTGGATGTCCCCTAGTTCTGGTATTTTGTTAGAGGGAGAAGAGCTTCCCTCTATCCACTTTACTCATGCCCTACATAATTTTGTACGTCTCAATCTTATCCCCCCTCAGGCGCCTTTTTTCCAGACTAAAGAGGCCCAAATGTTTTAGCCTTTCCTCATAAGGGAGGTGCCCCAGCCCAGTAATCATTTTAGTCGCTCTATTCTGCCCCTTTTCCAGTTTCACTATGTCTTTCTTGAGATGCAGTGACCAGAATTGTACACAATACTCCAGGTGGGGGCTTATTATTGTTTTGTATAATGGCATTATAATGTTGGCTGTTTTATTTTCAATCCCTTTTTTGATAATCCCTAGCATGGAATTGGCCTTCTTCACCGCTGCCATACATTGGGTAGACACCTTCATGGAGCTGTCCACCAACACACCAAGATCTCTTTCCTGATCCGTCACGAATAACTCAGAGCCCATGAGTTGATAGATAAAGTTTTGATTTTTTGCCCCAATATGCATTACTTTACATTTGGCTACATTAAATCGCATTTGCCATTTTGCAGCCCATTCCCCCAGTTTGGAGAGGTCCTTCTGGAGTTCTTCATAATCTTCTCTGGTTTTTACCACACGGAAAAGTTTTGTGTCATCCGCAAACTTCGCCACCTCATTGTTTATCCCTGTCTCCAGGTCATTTATGAACAGATTGAAAAGCACCGGTCCCAGGACAGATCCCTGGGGCACACCGCTTTTCACTTCTCACATGATACCTTTAGAGAATACCTTCAGAATATTACATCTATGTTTAGACTGGAACTAATACCGTATTTTTGACAAACACATATGTCTACAGCAATGGATATATATCATGCTTCCTAACATTCAGATTTGAGAGCCTGTCATCTCAATTTCAAATGCTTGTTTTCCGTTGGTGAGAATGCTCCCTTTCTCTGAATGAAGGAGGATTTTTTTGGAGGATAGCATATAGATCTTGGTGTCAGAAGAAAGAAAGGGGAAGAGGGGTGGAAGAAGGGACCTTGCAGCAGGAAAGTGGAAATATCAATACCAATCAGAGTTAAAAATGAGCCTTCTCGGTGTTTATGAATATAAGAGGAGGCTCATTGCCAAGTGCAGGCATGGCTGGTGACACAGGAGAGGCCTTCTCTGTGTCAGCTTCCAAGCTGTCAAATGTACTCTCTGAGATGATCAGGGTGGTCCTCTCCCTTTTATCCTTACACTGACAACCGAGTCACATCTTTTCAGGCAGGCATTTAACAATTATGACTAAATCCCCAAATTTCTTTTAAAGTTAAAATTATTATTCCATTGCATTTCAATTAGTATGTAGTTTAATTGGTTTTTCCCCTTGCCCAGTGTTTTATTTATGTTTTTCATTCTATTTTTAATATTGTGAGATGTCTTGGGTCCTCTTACTGGAAGAAAGGCAGCTTATAAAACAAACAAGCAAACAAGCAAATGATGGTGAATCCATTTGAAAAACAGAAATATTAAGTCCCACTGAAAGTGTACATATTGATAGAACCATTCCTGTTACTGGGGCATTCACCTCCAAATCTAGACAAAAATTAAAAAAAAAAAGACAAAAACATGTGGCACCTTAAAGACTAACTATTATGTTTTAATCTAGGCTTTCGTGGATTGAGTTCACTTCTTCAGACGTAGGGCAACAGAATGAAATGATGAATGAAATCTGTTTCATAACAAATATTCATTGGCTCTTAGGTTTATGGCACATTTGCATGGAGTGATTTGGCTTGTGTGTTGTCGTTTTTAGGGCTCTGTTGTAAAAATTCTCCAGGAGATTAACACGGCTACCTCTTCCAAAATTCTAAATATAGAGTTTCTCTAACAAATGTGGCAGGCAATGCTCAGAAGATGCACATATATTGTATGAAACCTGAGAGTGAGCAAATGCAGACTTCTTAAACTCCCCCCCACACACACACATTTCATCATTCGCTTTATTATGAGAGGGCAGGGGTTGCAAGAGATACACCACCTGATTAATTGCATTAATGTGCCTCTTCCAGCTGCTTTCTGGCAAGTTTTTTCACAAATGCATATGGAAGAATAGAGGCGTGAAACATGGCCCTTTGCATTGACTTGTAAAAATGCTATGGAACTGATTTGTGACTACAGATATGTAAGTACGTTTTGACCAGACATAAGATGATCTCCAACATGGGCACATATTAGTATTTCCAAGGTTACTTTACTGATATGTTGAAGCCAGATTCATTGTAAATGTTGCTCGAAAAAAAAGAAAAACAAATTACCAGGAATATATTGGCTAACATGCGAGTGTAACGCTTGCTTTCTGACACAGAAGTGCCTGTGTTCTTCTCCGGTAGCTGAGGAAAAAAATTACATGGCTTAGCAAAGCTAGTTTTTGATCGCAATGTAAAAAGAATTTCAGCTGTTCCATCTCCTTAATTGGATTTGTAATGCATTTGTAAATGGAGCAGTACCTTTCGCTCCGCTTCAAAAATATGCCAAGGTTTCAAAACAATACAGCTGAATGCCTTTACAGTATGTACTGAATGTTGTCAGGGGACTTTTCAACATTTCCTGTGGGGAATGTTAAACAATGTATTTTTGTGTAGAAAGGCTGAAAGGGTAGATCTTGGACGGTGCAGTTCGTTTTCATCCTGGCCAATCGTAGCACCTGAGCACATGTTTTCTATTACAGATTGTTACCATGGTTTGCTCTGGGAGGCATGACCTGCAGGAGGCAACTTGTAGCCAGGAGATGAGGTAATTTTTATGGTTTTTTTCCCACTAGAATAGGGCAAATACGATTATCAAGAAGCATGTAAAGCATCAAGTTCCAGCAGGCCACTCCAGACACAGGCAACATGGGGCCTGCCAAATGTGGATCAAGGAGACATAGCGTCATCTGGGAACAGACCAGTAGTCTGAAATAGGCCGTTACTTCACGAACCGCTCGCTTCGCGGCAAGCCCTCATTTCTGTGCGAATCGATCGTTTCAGTCCGCACGCTCCTCCTTTTTGGCTGCGATGCCACCCCGACCACGCCCCCTTTACCGTGCTCCAAGCGGGGTGAGTGGTTCCCCTGCCAGTGGCCGGGAATCTTTTCGCTTCGCATCTCGCTTCGCTCCCAACATGACATGTGGTCTCGGTTTTTGGCTTTTATTTCAAGTTTTTTAAAAAAATATTCAAACAGGGATATCGATGCATCGCTATATCGTTTCATCGCTTTGCGCTGTTACTTCCTCGCTCGAGTAGCGGCGGCGGCGGCGGTGGCGGCGGGAGCAGGAGGAGCCGCCGCCGCCTCGCCCGGGCAGAGCAGGGCACCCGGGGCAGGCAGCGTGCAAGCGGCGGAGGGCGGGCGGCTGTGCCATGCGGGGCTCCCCCCGAGTAGCGGCGGCAGCGGCGGGGGGGGGGCTGCCAATGATGCCAGGAAACAGTTGAAATCAGTAGAGCCATTGCAACTGACAGTCCAGCATCAGTGCATCGATACGCCGTCGGTAGGTATTTTTTTAAAGGACGGATGGGAAAAGGAACGTTGAAAAGTGGCATGCGAATGCGAAGGGAGCACGTGAGGTTGTGCTCGAATCGGTCCTAAAACTGCAGCTCGTGAGTACTGAGAAACAGGGGCGGGAGCGAAGCGAGAACACGTGACCGCCACGTGACCGCCTCCAAATTCACAGCGAAGGCAAGGTCGGTTCGAAGCGAGGCACTTCGTGAAGTAACGGCCATTGAGAGAGGATTGGCATACCTGTGGAACTGCTCATTTTTATTCTTGAAGGGATGGCCTCTTGTTCACCCTCAAAGAGGCATGTTCTGCCCCAGCAGTGAAAATAGGGAATTTTCCTTTAAGCTCAAGAATTATGGGAATTGTAGTTTTAGGTTGCATGCCTAGGAAATAGCTCCGATTTGTCAGGACATCTATTGCATGCGGGTCCTAGCACATATTTGCATGGTTTATTATACTTTGTCTGCCCTCGGCAACACACGCCAGGGAAGACACCACCTCGTTTTTACAGACAGAAAGAGAAATATAGGCCAAGGAGACCTGATGTATTTCATGAAGAATCCGCTACAACCTGTAAATTGGAATGCCATGGAATAAACAATCCCTTTTAATCCTCATTCTCCTATGTTTGTTGAGCTAAAAGCCATCACCCCCTCAGCTCATAGCCCACCGCTGAGGGCGGGAAGTGGAACAAGGCATCTGAAAGTTTTATGGAATGGACTGTTAAGCTCAGAGACTGCTATTTATTACTTGTTAACATGAGTGGATAGTGTTTGATGGTGTAGCGATCTGACTGCGGAGTCAGAGGTAGGGAGTTGTATTCCCCACTGTGCCTTCTGAGAGAAGAGCCAGCCTGTGTGGCTTTGGGCAAGCGGCCCAGTCCCAGGATGGCCTTAGAAGAACAGAAGGACAACCAACTTCTGAGTAATGTCTGTGATGACACCTCCCTTTTAAACGTGTGATTGTGATGAAATATGTGAAGGGTAGGGAACCAACTTATTAATCTTCACAATATCCACTTGGTAATGCTGCCACCTTTTTAATCGTTGCCTTATGAACTGAGACAGACTCAGATGCATAACATAAAAATAATAATGAATTTTATTGAGAAAATAAATAAATACAATAATGACTGATGTTAGTATGTGTTGCCTTAAACATAAAATAGAATAATTCAACTCTTCAAGCCTCCCTGTCTTTAATAACCAGTAAACAGTAAAGCCCTCAGTGCCTGACTGAACTCTCACAGAGCTGTGCTGTGTCCCAGCACTCACTCTCAACTAGAGATGGGCACGACTAGGGAAAATGACGTTTTCGAGTTGTCGTGTGTCGGAAGCAGCCTGTGTCGGCTCGTTTCTGTTTTTCGCGAAACTTCGCAAAAATTTGTCATTTTATTTTTCGTTTTTTTGTCTGTCGTTAAACTGGTTTGGGGGGTAGCGGGCTCCTGGAGGCACCTATTTTTGGGGGGGTGGGTGCCTCCTATCCTCACCCGCTAGGGAAAGCAGGCTCCTGGAGACCCCTCATACATGGGGGTCTCCTCTCCTCACCTGCTGCAAAAGGGCATGCATGCATAGCCATACGGCTATGATTGCATACCCAGTTGCACGCAGAGACACAGCAGACTGGCAGAGGCACCCCTCTTTTTGGGGTGCCTTCCCTGCATCAGTCAGGCCTTGGGGGCATGGTTTGCATGATGTCACACATGCTGCCGGCCGAGCCAAGCCTGCAGGAGTCACCCAGAGCCACAAGTGGTGGACTGGCAGACTCTTTGCACCCGCTGTGTCTCACTAAGAAGGGAATTGTACTTGCTATAGTGCAATGCAATATGCAAGTACAGATCTGGCTTAGGCAACAGGGTTAGCGCAAGGGCTAGGGTTAGGCTAGTTATGGGTGAGGTTAGGGTGAGTATTGGGGTGCACCTCTGGGGGCCTCTCTGACCCACTTAGAAGGACAGTGTACTGGCGTATGGGTTAGGCTTAGGGTTCGGGTTCGGTTTTGGGCTATGGTTAGTGGGCTTTTTATGCCTGGTTGGCACATCCCAGAAGTCTCTGTGGTCAACCTGGCCAAGTGGCCATGCGATTGGTGGAATGGCTCCAAAAATTTGCATGGTCACTCCCATGGCCAGCCCATCATTGCGCAGGTGTAAAATAAAATAAAATAAAATAAAATAAAATAAAATAAAATAAAATCAATGGAGAGAGGAAAGAGGAGACATTTTGTTGCAAGAAAAACCCACTGCTACTGTAAAAATTCTGGCAGTTTTAAAATAGCAATTTTCGCATGTTTCTGTGTGGTGCTTGTGTGTTTTTGGACCACGATTTCAAAAAAAAATTGCGGTCGCCGCCCCATTTTGGATCCCCAGCCCGCACCGCATGGCATGGCGACTCGAGTCCGGCTGCCCAGGACAGGAGAGGGGGGAGGCCGGGACCCCCCCCAGAAACCACCCCTCTGGTAGGTGCACTCTGCACTGCAGCCATATTTTCACCTGCTTTTTGGCCCGGGAATGGGGGGGTTTAAAACTTTTTTTCTGTGCCGCTTCCGCTTGAATTGCGGCGGCCGGCGGCGAGTCCGGTGCTTTGCGAGCGACTACGACGAGGATTTTCCCCACCACCAGAGCACCCCAGGACAGGAGGGGGGGGTCAACCACCCCTCTGGTAGGTGCCCTGAGCCCTCACTCAGGCAGGCATATTTCCGCCTGCTTTTTGGCCGGGAATCGGGGGGTTTTTTTAACTTTTAAAAACTTTTTTTCTGTGGGATCGCCGTGATGCCAGGAACGACCACGACAAATCAGACCCAATTATTCTTTAGTCGGTTCGAGTTCAAGTTCTGGCGGAGTAATTCCCGTTACCGTTTCCGTTCCATAACGGAAACGAGGAACGGAAACGGAAACAGGAATTCCGCCAAGTCGTGCCCATCTCTACTCTCAACTCTTAACTCAACTCACTCAACTGACTCCCAGAGACCAGGCTCCACCCTTTTTATACCATACCATCCCCCACCCTCCTGCTGGGATTGGCTGATGTTTTGATGAATATTTTTATTGTAGTTATTATTGTTACAAAGTAAAAAAGGAAAGGAAAGATGAAGGTAGAGGAAAGGACAAAAAATACAATGTTAGAGTCACAATTTATGCCTTCACATTCCAGAATTATCAAAAAATATCTATGATTCATTTCAACATCAACCTACATCCGTGCAGTTACTCCCACCTAGTCTATCTTTGTGCGTTTTTATATTTTACCACCGCCCCCTACATTATGCAGTCTTCAATGTCTTGTGTTTCATCAAATGAAAATTATCTTGCTAACAGTACTCGCTCTAATTTTTCTTATTAAGTCTCTTATTTAACCATTCGTAGAATAGTTGCCAAGTTTGTGCATAGACATTATCTTCTTTGTTATTTATCACATTTGTTAATTTAATCATCTCCACACATTCCAGAATTTTAGAGATTATATCTTTGTCCTTGGGCGTTGTTTTCAGTTTCCATTTTTGGGCCCATGCTAACCTTGAGGCTGTTAGAATATGTATTATTAGGTAATTTATTTCTTTGGGTTGCTCACCCATAGTCAGTCCTGGTAAAAAATATTGTGGCTTAAACTTTATTATTCTTTTTTGTTATTTCCTGTAACCATTTGTGTATTTTAATCCAAAAAATTTTTGCTTTTTTGCATGTCCACCAACAGTGGAAGAAAGTTCCCTTCTTTTGTTTACATTTCCAGCATTTATCAGAAATTTGTGGATTAATTTTATGTAGCCTCTCATGAGTTATGTGCCATCTATGGAACATCTTCAATAGGTTTTCTTTATAAAATGTAGCAATAGTTGCTTTATAATTGGTCTTCCATAACCTTTCCCACTGCTCTAGACTTATTTCTTGATGGATGTTTCTCGCCCATTTAATCATAACGTTTTTACCTCCTCATCCTTTAACTCCCAATCCAACATGAATGTGTACATTGCTAATGAGATTAACCTCCGTTCCTAATAGTATCTTATCTAATGCTGATTCCTGATTTTCAATCCCAGTTTCCATTCTATCTAGTTTGTATCTCGCATTAATTTGATGGTACGGCAGCCATGATTCAAAAAGACCCGATGTGAGTAATTGTTCGTATGATTTCAACTGCCCCTTTCCGTCTAGTAAGTGCTTACATGCGGGTGGTGTTCCTCGCTCTATTAAATTTGGGTGCATAATTGCCTCTAGCAGCGAGAACCATCTGGGTATTGAATATCTTACTTTTAACTCCTCTATGCCATAGATGAAAATGCCAGTCCCTCTGGAGGTTAAAACCCTCTAAATTTAATAATCTGTTGTCTCGCAACGAGATCCAAGCCTTTAACCAAGTCAGTACACATGCTTGGTGGTAGAGGCGCCAATTGGGTACTCCCCAAGCTCCTCTGTCCTTACACTCCTGCATTAATTTGAGTTTAATCCTTGGTTTCTTCCCTGTCCAAATGAATTTATTTGTTATTTTATTCAGTTGTCCAAAAAACGTCCGCCCTAAATTAATAGGGATGGTTTGAAATAAAAAAAGTAATTTTGAAAGCACATTCATCTTTACTGTCGCTATTCTTCCTAAAATTGACAAGTGTAGTTGATCCCATTTTTTAAATCCTCTTCTATTTGGTTTAATAATCTCCTATAATTTTCCTCCTTCAAATATGTACATCTCGCCATCAGTTGAATTCCTAGATATTTAATTTTCTTTGTTAACTACAACATATAAACAATTATTATTATTATTATTATTATTATTATTATTATTATTATTATTATTATTATTATTATTATTATTATTATTATAACTGGGAAGGACTCTATGGATCACTGAGTCCAGTCCGTGTCAAGAAGGCAGAGTGGAGAACAGAACTCTCAACCTCAGGCTCTTCAGCGAGACACCACTGAGCTATTCAGCAGTTCTTGTTAAGGATGTGCTTCAGTGAAATCCAGCCCTCAACTATGTGCACGGCTTTCTTTTCAGACACCTAAATACATCGATTTTTCAGATGCAGATGAATTGCAATGAACTATAGCTTATGAAAATGGTCCCAAATTGATTTATATAAGAACATAAGAACAGCCTTGCGGCAACAGGCCATAGCCCATCCAGTCCAGCATTCTGTCTCACACAGTGGCTCACCATTTGCTTCAGGGTATTCCCAATCAGATGTCTTCACCTGCTTACGATTCCCTGCAAATGGCATTGAGAGATATCCTGACTATCTCTCCAACCCAGAGGGTGTCCTTAGGCATCCATAATGATACCTTTGTTCTCCACGAACTTGTCTAATCCTTTCTTAAAGCTGTCAAGGCTGACAGCTTTCACCACTTCTTCTGTCAGGGAGTTCCAGAGACCAGCGATCCTCTGGGTCAAAAAGTACTTTCTCTTATTTGTTTGAGATCTAGCACCCAAAAGTTTCATGGAGTGCCCCCTTGTTCTAGTGTTGCGTGATAGGGAAAACAGCTTTCCCTTATCTACTTTGTCCACACCGTGTATGATTTTATAAACTTCAATCAGGTCACCTCTTAGGCGCCATCGTTAAAGAGTGAAGAGGCCCCGCCATTGCAGACTCAGATATTAAGGAAAGTGTTCCAGTCTCCTAATCATTCTTGTTGCCCTCCTCTGCACTTTTTCCATTTCCATAATATCCTTCTGGAGTTATGGTGACCAGAACTTCATACAATACTCCAGATTGGGCCTCACCATAGATTTATAAAGAGGCAAAATGACACTTGCTGACTTACTTTGTATACTCTTCCTAATGATCCCTAGCATTGAGTTTGCTTTTTTTACTGCTGCGGCACACTGGGTTGACATCTTCTTTGAGCTGTCCACCAGGATACCAAGGTCCCTTTCCTGGTTTGTTGCAGACAGTTCAGACCCCATTAGTTTATAAATATAATATGGTTTTTTTTTGTCCCAACTGTAACACTCTGCACTTGCTAATGTTGAAGCTCATTTGCAAGTGGTTTGCTCTGTAGCTCCTCACAATCTCTCTCAGTTTTTACTAATCTGTATAATTTAGTGTTGTTGGCAAATTTGGGTGCCTTGCTATTTACTCTTACTTATAGATCATTTATGAAGAGGTTGAAAAGCAGGGGCCCCAGTACTGAACCTTGGGGGACCCCACTCTTTACCTCCCTCCACTTGGAGAAGTGTCCATTCAGTGCTACTCTCTGTTTCCTGTCCCTTAGCCTGTTGTTGATCCAGGACAAGACCTGTCCCTTGATTCCATGACAGAAGCTCCTGTTTCTGCTTCCAAAAGACTCCAGAGCACTCAAAAGGGGGAGGGGGAGTGAGGATGATTGGGGGGGCAATAATAATAATAATAATAATAATAATAATAATAATAATAATAATAATAATAATAATAATAATAATAATAATAATAATAAATAGTTTATGGTTATTAGCAGAGTTTATTCAACAAAAAGTAGTTTGAAGACTTGTATTTACAAAACAAAAATAACTGGCAAAGTAACATCTTACAATTCTTGGTATACAGCTGAACAGCATTCCTTCTTCTGTTGTGGCTGCAGACACAGAGGTCCTCCAACTCCAACAGCAGCAACAGGAAGCAGCCACAGCCACTCCACACTGGCTTCACACTTTATACATAGTTAATTGCATATTCTAGTCAGCTGATTCCCTAACTTGCCTGACCAGATTTCCAACTCTTTAACAACTTACATACAATTGTTAGTTACACCACTGTAAATCCCTAACAAATAATAATAATAATAATAATAATAATAATAATAATAATAATAATAATAATAATAATAATAATAATAATAATAATAATAATAATAATAATAATAATTGCCTATAGCAGGGGTCCTCAAACTTTTAAACAGGGGGCTGGTTCACTGTCTCTCAGATACTGTTGGGGATGGACTATCATTTGGGGGGGGGAATGAACAAATTTCTATGCACACACTGCACATATTTTTATAATGCACAAAAACAGGAAAATGAATAAATGCAATATTTAAAATGAAGAAAATACTAATAAACACGGTGCTCAGAAGTCATGCAAAAGCTCACTCACTCACTCTCTCTCTCTCTCTCTCTCTCTCTCTCTCTCTCACACACACACACACACACACACACACACACACACACACACACATGCTCATTCACTCACGCGCGCACACACACACACACACACACACACACACACACACACACACACACACACACACACACACACACACACACACACACACACAAGCTCACTCACTAGCAGTGATTTCTGCTATTGAAATTTGCAGAGCCCTAATACCCTGTTGATCCCACTCCCCTTAATGCATGGTTCATGTCCAGTCTCTTAGGAGGGGACATAGCTTGTGGGAGGTGGTGAGGATTGGTGGGATGGGTGGGTGGGCACATGGCTTCCTGCATGTTCCTCTGCCCCCTGCTCACACAGAACACACTGGCAGCAGGCAGAGCAGCAGTGGTGGTGGTGCTATGAGCAAGAACAGCACCACCACCTTGAGGGAGAGCCTGCCAGGTGAGCGCGGAGGAGGCAGCAGCAGAAGCAGAAGCAGCTGCAGCCGAAGCAGCCACCCACCAGCTTGTCAGCAGCAGATCACCAGATACGACCAGAGAGCCAGCAGAGGGCTGCATAGCGGCTGGTGCTGCTCAGACTCAGGATGGTGCAGGTTTTCTAGGGAGGAATCCCTGCATCTCAATCTTGTCTTTTCCTTTCTCCTTCCCTGGTGATGGAATTCCCCAGCTCCTCCTTTGGGCCCCTCGGGACATTCACTGCACCAAAGAAAGCCAACACCTTATTTTTATTCCTTTTGCTAGTTTTGATTTGCAGTTCTGGCCTGAGAAGTAGGTGTGCTCTGAGACCCCTTTTCGCCATCTTGCGGGCATTTAATTAATTCCTGGTTGGTTCTCACGAATAGAAGGGGGTTGTGCAATGGCCGGTCGGGAGGATTTAGGACCCTGGTGGGCCAGATTTGGCCCATCTGCCATAGTTGGCCTTTAGTGTCTGACTTTTACCATACAGATTCCAAAACAAATTGTAAGCAAAAGTTTTGGATGATGTTTGCTACATAGCCAGATTTGATCAAATTGTAGCAAAATCCTCAAGGCTACATCTGTCATTAGTGTTAACAGGCAGATAGATATATATGCATTATGTTTTAAGAAACCTGGAAGACGCACATCCATTCCTAAAATACCTTGTTACTGCACTGCAGGAAGTGTGCCTAAATGGCGGCAACGAACGGGACAGAAACATCTTCACTTATCCAATATGGAGAGAAAACTGAGATGTAGAGGAAAATATAAAGGGTTTACAGTACTTTTGGTCTGTATTACAGTAGCACCCCTGTATCCACTGTTTCACCACCCACAGATTTAGTTATCTGTGGTTGGCAAGCGGCGGTATGAGGGGATGAGACAGCGGTGGTGCACCAGCCCAGGCAGTGCAATGGTGGTGACTGCAGAGGCCTCATGGCCCAGGGGCATCTGCCTGGGCCATCAGCGGTGACAGTGGAGGTTGTACAGCCCTCGGTGGCACAACCCGTGAGTACCCACCTGGAACATTGATGGCAGAGGCAGAAGCTGTGTGGCCAGCGAGTGCCCACCCACAGCATCAAAGGCAGAGACAGAAGCTGTGTGGCCCTCAAGCACCTTCCCACAAAATCGAAGGCAGAGGCAGAAGCTGCATGATCTGTGGGCATGTACCAGCAACATTGGAGGTGGATGGCATGCAGCCCACAAGTTCCTGCTCACTCCCAACATTGGAGGTGGAGGCAGAGTCCATGTGGCCCTCAGTAGCACTGTTGAGTTATGTCCCCCGGGCCTCAGCAGAGGTGGTTGCAGTGGGATGCGGTCAGGGTGACAACAAATGGGTGTGGCACCATGTCGGGGTTCACCAAGATGCCTCTGTCACCTGGATTTCGGTGCTAGTGGTGGGTGTGGAGGCAGCCATCCTGTGCCAAGTGCTGGGGTACCTGAGGACTGCTGTTGCTGCTGCTGCTGCTGCCTCCTTCTGCCAGCTGGCCCAGCTGTGTCTGGCACAGCTTCTCCTCCAGGCGCAGCCCACCAGCCACCAGCAGGGTGCCTACCCCACACTCTAGTGAGCATAACAAGGAAGAAGAGGTGGCATGAAGGGCAGCAGTGCAGTGCCACTGCTTTTTCCCCTAGCACCCCATCACCCCACCACCACTGTTGCCACCGTTATCCTCAGATAATAGTGTTTGCTCTTATCCACAGATTTCATTTATCTGTGAGGTGGCCCATAACCATTCCCCCACAGATAAAGGGATGCTACTATATATTAATATGACAATTATACTGGCAATAAAACATCTCAGTGTTGGAAAATTTTATAATAATTTGTTAAACCAGAACAGTTGGATAATGAAAATGGCTATAAATGAAGCACTTTTTAAAAGAAAGAAACTCCATCAAAATGACTTATAAAACACCAACAGAAATCCTGTTGCATGGCTCCTTGAGCACAACAGGAAGAAGATTGTTGTCAGCAGCAAACTGCTGCAGTTACAGTCTTCCTTTGTTAAACCTTCTTAGATTGTGTACAAGTTGCAAACACTTCAGAAATGCCCAAAGACAGCCTTTAATTAGAAGTGATTTGCCACTGATGATGACATCAACCTTGTTGTTGACATGGGGCTGCACAACAGGATTCACCCATTAGATTATACACATTTGTGCCTTGTTCCTAAACTAATTTTCATTTTTTCAGGGGTGCAGTAGGATGGGATGGAAATAAAATATTCCAAGAGTACAATCTGTTCATGATATAATCGTGTTCCTGGTTTTCATCAGTGTTTTAATTGGAGAAAATAGAATGTTTCTCTCTAAGTTGTATCTTGGATTCATAAATTATGTCTCCTTTTGGCTTCAGTGATAAACTAGATTTGTCTTTGGGGGGGGGGGTTAATGGTGATAAATATTTCATTTGGTTATAGTTTTGATCATATGTTTGAAGCGGCCTTTAAACTGTCATGTTGATTCACATGTGGAAGTACTTTGTTTTCTCATATTGTATGGAAGTCCAGTTGATCATAAATTTTTGTACAATGTCTTAGAGTATTCTTCTTTAAAATTGTCTTGATTATTTACATGCCAAAAGTTATTTGTTTCTTTAAATTGTGCTATGACCAATTGCAGATGACCTTGGTTTTTCTGTAGAGCATCTGCTATGCATATTTCTGGAATCAGCAGCTGTCAGTACCTTCTTCCTGTCATGAATTTGTATATATACTTCAAATATTTTTGTAAATGATTGCTTAAAATTATCTTCCTTTTTCCCATTGAAGTCGCTTTATTTGTTTTCAAAGTGTATAGTATTTACAGTAGATTTTTGTTGTATAACTGTAGGAGGGTTACTTTCAGACAGCTTAGATTCCTCTGTTCTGTCACTGGTTTACACTAATTGTGATGACCAGGTTTGGCTGCTGTCCATGAAAGCCAATCTAATTAGTCTTTTAAAGGATGAACTGAAATGAATAGCACATTCTGCAGCTATTGCCAGTGGGTTCTTTACGTGGAAATTTGAATCATTTACTTTTATTGACCATTGACCATGCATGCTTTTGTCTAAGATGTTGTTCTAGATAGATTTACATATGCTGATTTTTAAGTTGTATACATACATACATTGTGTGATTTCTATACTTTGTGTATTTTCATCAGGTTTACCTATTCATTATTACTTATTTTGTATTTTGCAGATTTGGTTCCTTGAATATTGCTCTTTCGTGCTGTGTTTTATCTTTATTGACCATTTTTCTTTTGTGTTGTCCAGATTCCTTTTCATATGGCAGATTGTCAATAAAAATTTAAGGTACAGTGAATGTAAACATTATGACATACTCAGAAATGTTCCTCTGACAATAATATTCCTGGGACTGGAAAAGGCTTTTGACTATGTAGAATAAACATACCTCATGAATCTGTCAAGACACATAAAGTATAGAGAGTGTTGTGTCCAGATAAGTGAAGTTTTATAGAAAGTGCTCTGGGATTAAAATAATCAGTGCAGAAGAACTAATCAGGGCTGTTCCATCATCCCACTCTTATTACTCTTTCTGTTGAGCCTTTAGAAATGAAGGAGGATCCCTAGGTATAAATGAGAAGAGTGTTCTAACAAAGTCATCCTATTGCCAAATGACATGATTCTGGGCTCTTCTGTATTGTCTTTTGGAAAGCCAATTGATTGACTTGTGTTCTGACTAGCCTTTTAAAAGTGTTTGACTTTATCGTGTTATGGTGTTTATACAGTTTACTTCTGCTTTAAATACAGTCTTGATTGTGCTTCTTATATTTTGCTGATATTTTGTACTGACATTGATTGTATTGATATTTTATTACTGCAACAGTGTAAAGTACTGTAATAATTTTTAAAATTAACATTTTAGACCTAGGAAGTGTCATATTGTGGCAATCAGTTATACCAAGACAGAAATCATTGTATTGGTCAATGTACCTCATATATCAGAGGAAAATATAAAATCTTTGTTTAAGTAGAAATGGATAGAGATAGTGTGGAAACATCTTGGGGTAGAAATTACAGTTAATGGCATGGATCTATGCCAAAGTAACCATACTGAATTGATGGATTTAAAGTAAAAGGAGTTTAAAGAGTGGGGGAAACTGAATATTTCTGATGGGAATGCATTTATCAAACGTGGTTGCTTGACCAAAGTGTTCATTTTCTAACTAGATACTACCCGTGAGATTTTCAGTAAGATGCTAAGAGAATGATGACTGTTATCTGAGTAATTCATTGGGAATAGCAAAGAACAGAGGAAGCATCTGCTGCTCCTCACAGGTCAAATGCTGCAAGGGAACAGAAAATTCCAGACCCCCACTTGCATAGTGATGCATACCAGCTGATGAAAACAGTCTGTCAAATTCAGTGGCTTCCTAAGATCTGCATCCTGGAGACTTCACTAAGTTCTATTTCTTGGAGGAAGCCATTTGGATGAGTTGCAGTTGCAAGCCATACGCCTTCATGGAGGCAGCATGTGTAAACTCCCTGTGGCATAGGTAGGGAAAATTTCCCTGTACATCCCAATCTCTTCAACACAAATTTAGCTTAATCCTTTTCAAATTCCAGGGAAACATGGTTAGTTTTTTTCTGGAATGAAAAAGGGGGTTAAAACAAGCACCATTTGTGATGGTTAACAAGGGACATATTTGCAAACTAAACATGATGCAAGCTAAATAAGATATTTGTCACATCATGTTAAATAACATATTTAAAGATGTTTGGGTCAAATTTGCAGGAGTCTTTTAGCATTTGAGTCCTTTATAATAGCATTGCTTCGTGGCACACTGGTTAAATGCCTGTACTGCAGGTAAAACTGTGCTCATGACCTGGGGTTCAATCCCAGGTAGCACACTCATGGTTGACTCAGCCTTCCATCCTTCCGAGGTCGGTAAAATGAGTACCCAGATTGCTGGGGGGGGGGGATGTGTAGCCTGCACACTATAATTAAAATTATAAACTGCCCAGATACTACTTGAAATGGTATGGGGTGGTATATAAGCAGAACACTTTATAGCTTATCTATATCTATCTATCTATCTATCTATCTATCTATCTATCTATCTATCTATCTATCTATCTATCTATCTATCTATCTATCTATCTATCTATAGTTCAAGCTACTGGCCTCATGAAATACAGGAGAAGAACCAGTTCCGTGTTACAAATAAGAGAAAATGGATGAGGCAAAGAGAGGTAATGTGTATTTCCCCTATGTCTGATCTTCCATTTTGGATTATCAAATAATTCTTTTATACTGGGTGTTACCATATCTTGGTAAAACCAGGCAGGGGAGGGTGCGAGTAAGAAAGCTGTGATGGACAGTGTGAGAGACTGAAATTTCTGTGCTGAAATTTTCTGACAAATGACAAC
Source organism: Phrynocephalus forsythii (assembly GCA_029282475.1). Taxonomy (NCBI): domain Eukaryota; kingdom Metazoa; phylum Chordata; class Lepidosauria; order Squamata; family Agamidae; genus Phrynocephalus; species Phrynocephalus forsythii. The sequence goes on from JAPFRF010000002.1 coordinate 36,616,564, forward strand.
TTTCTAATTTGATCAGTCAGCAACAGCTTTACTTCGGCTCATCTTGGAAATAGCCTTGTGAGGAATTAAGGGCTGGAAAAGTAAGATTTTGGGAATGCTCATTACATGTAAAATGCTTTCTCAGAACAAAGTGTCTGTACCCTTTAACAAGCATTTTCTTAAACATAAATGTCTGTATGTTACCTTTGTGGGTGATAAGAAAGTTATGAAGATATATAAAACATTTTAAACTACAAAGGCAGGAACCTTCCCCACTCCCCATCCATTCCACAAAATTCACAGCCCAGTGAGGATTAAATATAGTCAATGACATTCAGGAGTTACGTAATATTGTGTGTGTGAGGGGAGAAGGATATGCCCTAAAGGAGATGAGAGAAAACTGGCCAACTATATGTCATTGTTTCCGTGGCCACTTGAGACTCTGAATAAGTAAATACATCCCAGTTGGTATGACATACTTTACTGACTCTTGGTTGTTTAATAGCCTGCTGGATGACTTCCGTTTATTAATCTGTAAACTGAAATTAAAAGGGAAAGGGAGAGGGGTCCTTAAAAACAGTCTGACAGGAACTGAACATGGTTAGTACCCTTCAGGAACCAAAAATGTTAAAAGTTAGAGGAGGAGAAGTTGGGAAATTGGGCAAAAATGTGGGAATTGGACTATTATTCATGATTTAATATTATCCTGGAAGACTATTAAAATGGTTAGACTTCCTAGATTCCTGAAGAAGATTATTTACACCTCTCAAGGGATGGGAGTATATGGCAACTTTTGGTTGAAGAGGTGGTATAAATTACCCAGAAGTTGTAGAAGTAGTGCATTTTTTTCTGTCTGTTGTAAACCTGGGAAATGGAACTGGCTATTTTATCTTACTAGTTGCCTCACATCCTTTTTAAACACTCAGAATCAATTTTGAGTATAAGAAGTCCTTGACTAGAATGCAGATACATTCACTGGCCAGTCAAAATTTGTTCTTTTCTTCACTATCTATGAGAATTGCTAGGTCCCTACTTTCACCCCAAATGGCACTTGGGCTTACTGAATTGCTTGCTTGTGTTTTGTGTTTGTTCATTGCCATCAAGGCAAAAAGGCAAGGAGCAAAAGAGCAGGACTGGGAAGAAAGCAAAGGAGTATATGCCCTTTGGCTTACTGTGCTGTTTAGAGTGTGATGGAAAAGGATCACTAATAGAGATGGGCACAAAATGAGTGATTTTTCGTTTTCATTTTTGTTTTTTTGTTTCGTTACACAATGAAAATGAAACAAATTTTTTTAAAAACAAAACAAAAATAAAAACAAAACGACCAAATTTGCCATGTTTTTCGTTTTCGTTGCAGCAGATGCATTGAACTAAAAAGAATGCTAATGAAACAGCAATTTTTCATTTTCGTTTTCGTTTTTTCATTTCATTACCTAACGAAACAAAAACAAAATTTTTTGCAAAAAACGTCATGAAAACGAAAACGAACCGAAACGGACCCCTAAACGACCAAACAACAAACAAAACACCATTTTTTTGAGTCATGCCCATCTCTAATCACCAATATTCCAGCCCATGAGACCTCATACTGTGTATGCACAGATCAGCTCACAGGCGGGGATTGGGGGAGGAAAAAAGGGTTTTTTTAAAAAAAAAAAAGCCCTGGGCTTTTTTAAAAAAATTCCCCTCTCGCAAGCCCCACCTGCCAGCTGATCAATGCTAGGGTAGGTGGAAAAGATTCCCCACCCCCACCCCAGCACAGATCAGCTGGCAGGCAGGGCTTGGGGAGGGGAAAAGTTTTTTTCCTCCCCCAAGCCCTGCCTGTCAGCTAATCAGTCCCCCCACCACCACCCAGCACCCATCAGCTGGCCTGCAGGGCTTGGGGGAGGGTAAACTTCTGAGGCCACTTTCCAACCCTCCCACAAACTGTTTCATTAGTGTTTCATTTCGTATGATTCTTTTTTTGCAAAAATTCAAATGAAACAAAAAAATTCAAATGTGGGGGCATGAAATGAAATGAAATGAAACATAATTTTTCCATTTGGTGTCCATCCCTAATACGGACCTGTACTTACTGAGAAAAGAGAGATACGGTCTGACAGTTAAAGACTAAAGAGAGAAGAGATAGGATTTTTAGAACTTCTGTGAAGAAAACTAAGTGTCTGTAAACTTAAGAACAGGGTATGCATGTAAACAACTTTGTCAGTAACCAAACTTTAGTGTGTTTGAGCTATATTCTTTATTTTCTTTGTACCTAAACATGTTACCCTGTATACGTTTTCTAGTTTGTAGTAAATAATCTTCTTTTATCTTTATTCAATTTGAAACAGTCTGAAAGCATTAATTTGCTAAAGAAGCTAGTTGGTGGCAGCGAAATAGCAAAATTAGAAGCTGTGGTTGTCAATAGTCTGTGAAAGGGCTGGGGGCAAAGCATGGTGATGATACAACATCCTCTGTGCTATTCTACCATACAGCAAAGCTCTCCTAGCGTCTGCTATTATGGTTTAGCACGGTATCTACCAGAATAGTCCTATATAACTTGTTGGTTGCTTAGAAATCTTTTGGTTGGTGCTAGTTAGACTCATGCTGCAAAAAGTCTGTTTTGAAGATTGTCTTTTTTTCTTTTGGTTCCTTTGATTTGACCCTATTTCATTCCTGGCTATCTGGTTTATATCTGCACCAGACATAAAAACAGGTTTGGGCCACGTGTATAATATGCACACAATGTCTCTGTGAAGATTCTCAGTCATCCAGGTGAGGTAATCTGAAAGTAGGGATGGGCACAAAATGAAAAAAGGAAAGCTGTTTCGTCATTTCATTACGTAACGAAATGAAACAAAATGAAACAAAATGACGAAGCAGCATTTCATTACAGATGAAACAAAATGGTCATTTTTTCTGTTAAAACAAACCATTTTATTTCCTTTGTAAAACACTGCCATGGGTTAAAAAAAAAGTGCCAGCCCAGCCCACGGGCCAGCTGGTCAGCACGAGAAAAGATAAATAAAAAATAAAAAATATTCAAAACGTGTTGACCCAGCCCACAGGCTGGCTGGTCAGAATGAGAAAAAAATATGGAAGCTGAATCATGGTAACTGAACTTCTTTTCATGTGAGATCGAAATGATCAATGAGTAGTGAAATGTTTCAATATCACAGGAAAAGAAGTCCAGTTGCATTGACTCAGCTTCCAGATATGCACACAGTGCTTGTAGAGGGGAGAAGAAGTGATGGAGATGAATAAAAAATAATCCATATTCTGAGGGCTTCTGGGCCCTTTTCTGATAGCTGGGGTACTTTTTTTTCTCCCACCAACTCTCTCTCTTTCTAACTATAGGCAAAAAAATTCATTAATTGATTATTCATGAAAATGCATCATTCAAACAAGTACAGCTCTCTCTTCCTCTAGTACCACATATCCAATATTAAGTGCAAGTGCACTTAAGCTCTTTAGCAAACTTATATATCTGAATATTGCATGTTTATCTGTAGTATTGCTTATGATTGGCTCCAGAAACACAAGATCTAGAGACAAGGATAAACAGATCCAGAAAAATATGTTTTCACAAATATCTCAAGCATGTTGTGCAGCTTGAGAGCTACTTTAATATCCTAATTAGGTCGTTCGACTGCAGAAGTCAGAGGAGAAGGATCCCTGTGACCCTGAGCCCTTCATTTTCTCTCAGCCCAATTTATTTAATAGAATTGTTATAAGGTAAAAATGAATAAAAGGATTGTGTGTGCTGTATAGGGATGGGCACCTTACGAAAAACAAAATGCTGTTTCATCATTTCATAAGCTTACGAAATGATATGAAACAAAATGAAATGGGAAACAGCTTTTTGTTACAAAATTAAAAAATGGTGCATTTTTTGCTTAAAATGAACCATTTTGTTATGCTGTAGAAGGGCTTCCCTTGGTCCAAGAGGCACCAAATTTTGTGAGTATCTTACTTGGACTCTCCCCTTTAAGCCCTTCAAATTTGGAGAGGTTTTGGGTTCAGGGGGCTAAGTTATTCAACTACAAAGAGGGTGCCCCTGGAAAAAAATTAATTGCAATGCTATGTACTTGAAAATAGTGATCCCAGGCATCTAGTAGTGTGGAAATTACAATGGAGCTTCCCCAGGCTCTTCCCTTTAAGCACTCAGAAACCTCAGAAATCAGTCTTGGCACCTCCAAGGGTTGTGGGCAAAGCGTCCTACATTGAGGTACACTTCACAGTTATAATAGTTGGGGCTGCTTGTGCCATTCATGAGAATATCCCAAGAGGATGAATACCTTATGCCTTTATAATTGCAATTCATTGTCCAGAGATTGGTCCAATTTTCCAAAAGTGACATTCTACGCTTACAAAGGGAAGACATTAGCACCATATTTTGTTTTCCTGAGGTAACAACTTAAAAGCAACTGATTATATTGCTATGGTACAAAGGGTATTCTCAAGGTTTAGCTCAGTGGTTATCTTGATAAATGTTTTTAGATAATGGGCTGGCTGCTGAACCTGTGAAAAGGGGAGATAATATAAAAGGGCTAGTTGTACATGAAGTCCGCTTATATTTCTGTCTTTAATAAAATGGATGTGTTAAGTGTACAATTTCAGTTAATTCTCCAACTTTATACCAATCCTAGGTTTACATCAATATTACTAATTTGTATCCTTGTGTTACAGAGTACATAGTTGCAGTTTCACACTTTACAGCATATGGAGCAAATTGGGTAGATGACTGAAGCTCCCCTCTGAAGAGAGAGGGGGGGGGGAGAGAGAGAGAGAGAGAGAGAGAGAGAGAGAGAGATTTGTACATTCCAATTCACACAGGAAGACAACAGTGTTTTTATTTGATAAATGAGGAAGGCAAAAGCAATTGGTATTTTTTTATTTAATAAGGAAAAACTATAAATAAAAGGGAAGAGAGAAACTGTGAATAGCATTAACATAATACGGGGGGGGGTTAAACTTAAAGTACATACTGTGTATTTTGCTGGGGTAAAGGGCATTGGTTCGCCTTGGAGCTCAAAATCCATGTCTAACTCTTTATGTCCCCCAAAATGTAACTGCAAAGCTACAAACTACAAAGTTGATACATAATACACACAGAGAGACAATCCTTTCCATGTAGTACTGTGTGTAACAAACCTTAAAGGTCCTTATGACTCCCTGATCTAGAGGCTGAACTATAGATGCTGTGTTTGGGGACAAGTAGACCACTTTGATGCATTTAGTGTTGACCCCATGGGATTCTGGGTGGGCAGGGGTGCAGTATAACTTTAATATTTATTTACTATTTATTGGAATATGAATTTGGTTATTGTTGTTCAAATATATGCAATTTGAGGGGAAAGTATAAGCATATAAAATCCAAAGGTATGCCACATAGTTTAATTGATTAGCTTATAAGATACAATAGAGATTTTAAAGGAAAAGTTGCCAGAGAAATAGTTCATTTCTAAAATTCAGTATTATTTGGGAACTAATTTATTAGATAACAATATACCGCATGAAGAATAAACTTGATTTGCCCTAAGCACATCCGATCTCACCTGATTTAGGAAGCTAAGCAGGGTCGGCCCTGGTTAGTACTTGGATGGGAGACCACCAGGGAATACCAGGTGCTATAGGCGCCTGGAGGAGGAACTGGCAAACCACTCCAGTATTCCTGCCAAGAAAACTCCATGGACGTGGGATCACAAAGAGTTGGTAATGACTGTAATGACGCAACACACACACACATGATGGTTGTAAGGTCATTATTTGGAAAAGTTTCAAATATATTCCTGATGAGAAGGAATTTACACCAAATCGGTTAGTACCAAACAAAAAGTTAATTTCCCGTGTCTTAATGTATGGTATGTACAGTATGTACACAAACAGGCTTGTTCAGAGCAGAAGCCTGTATTATGAGAAGCCTTCAATGCACTTTTCATCAGGTTCTCTGATAGCAGATGTTATACTGAGAAATGGGGGGGGGGGGCGTACTTGAAGGTGCAAGGTGAAATCTGTGTTGTGCATGATTGAACAATGCAAATGGGGGAAAGACATCACAACCTAAACTGAAATCCTGCACTGAATGCTCAAACAGAACTTGAGTGACATGCTTCCTGGTGACCTTCTGCTACAAAGCAATGCTGTGCATTATACATTCTAATACGCCTTTAGGCATCCTTTCCCTTGTGTCCATCAAAAGTGAATTCACACTGAAAAAGTTAGAGTACATCATAAATTAGTTGTATAAAGCTGCTGGTCAAATGTCTGGATACTTCTTCAACTTTATGTTTACTTTTTTTTAAACTTACATGGCTAAAATATTTAACTGTCTAAAAGTATATAAAAGCAATTGCTGACTAGCTGATGCACATCACAGCAGCATTTCACATTGTGTTATTATTAATAGGTTGTGCAGGGGTCCTGTGATCTGATCTGGGTGTCAGTTTAGAGTTGCAAATGGTGACCTGATTTAATCCCGTGCAGCCCAGGTCCAAATCTAGGCCAATATTTTGATTTCTGGTATGTGGGACATCCACCTGAATGGAGACACATAAATAGCTATAACTTTGGAGGGTTGATTCAGGTTACCAGAAAACATACCAAGACGGTAGATCACAAAAACAGAGGATTCACTATGTCCAACTGAAGCCAGGCAGCATTTCAGATTTTGGGGCAAACCACCTCCAAAGTTTCCTTGTCCTCCCCTCTGAAGAAAAAAACAAAAACATGCTGCTGTTGGCTGCTCAGGGTACAACTGCAGGGGATGAGAAATGTGAAATTCTCCTGCTGTCGCACCAGGACATTGAGTACTCTTCAGTTTAGGTGGCCAGTGCCACACAGGGAGAGGAGGAAGAAAGCCTTCTAACTACAATTCTCTCTGAAGCATTTGTAGGTGGCTTAGATCAAAGGAGCTACCTTGAGAAGGCTTTCCTTCCTCAGTCATACATTTCCTCATCTTATATTCTTGGTCAATAGAGGTCCTTAAGTTGTAAAATAAAATAGTTGTTTTACAAAAAAAAAGTTTCTTGGGAGAGAGGCTTTATGGAGATAACTGAGTACTGGTGCTGTGTATGTGTGCACGTGTGTGCGTGTATGTGCATGTGCACACATGCACACACTCTTCTTGTCCTCCCTCATGACACAAGGGGGAAGGCACTTTGCCAAAACACTGCTGTGTGCCCATGGAGGCACTAAGTTGGTCTGTCATTTCTGTTTTGTTGGTTCAAAGCAACAACACACTTTGAACAGAAATACAGTCACCCCCACCATTTCGCGGTTCAGGTACTGCGGTCCCACTACATCGCGGGATCGCAGTACCTGCACCTCAGCGCGGGGGGCGGGGGGGCGATCGGGTCACTCCATGCCACCCCTCCGTGCCCCTCCGCAAAGGGGGGAGGTGGGGGTTGATCGGGTCACTCCGCGCCGCCCCTCCGTGCTCCTCCCCACAGGAGAGGCAGGGGTCGATCGGGTCGCTCCACACCGTCCCTCCGCAAAGCCTTGGAGGTGCGCGGGGGGGGGCAGGGGGCGAACGGGTCACTCTGCACCGCCCCCGCGCTCCTCCCAGAAGCCTCGGGGCCGTGCGGGGGGTGGCAATCTCCATTGAAATGCATTGAGTCAATGGATTTCAATGGAGAAATTTTCTCCATTGGAAAGCATTAAGCCAATGTTTTCCAATGGGGAAAATTTTCTCCATTGAAATGCATTGGCAATGCATTTCAATGGAGACGGTGCCGGAGAAGAAGTCTCAGGAGGCGGTGGTGGGTGGTGGTGGGAGGTCAGATTCCCCCCTGTTGCCACCGGTGCATGCCGCCCCAAGACTTCTCGGACAGGCACATGATCGCCGCCCCCCGCCCCCAGGCCCCACCCCACCCACTTCTGCATATCGTGGATTTTCATGCATTGCGGGTGAGGTGGGTCCCTAACCCCCGCAATGGGCGGGGGGTTATTGTAGTTGAGTTACTTGAGGAAAAACTATTAATGGGAGCTGTGGGACTTGAGGATGATTTGCATTTCCCATTGTGACATGTCATCAACAGGAAAAATCTGAATCAGTTTCCTCTCAACCTGTAGTATTTTCCACATTTTTACACTGTACTCAGGCTCTTATGAGGTGGTCAGATAGATCAGTGAGTTAGGTATCTATAGTTCCCCATTGTGTATCTCAGAAATGCTATCCTGTGTGGACTTGGCAAGCTGCACGGTCCCAGGCCAACCTCACAAAAAGGGAGCAGTAAACCACGTTTGGAAAACTCTAAAAAGTGTCACCATAAATTGGATTTTACTTAAAGGCCCATGGTTATTATTACTAGGCTTTTAGTACTGTGATCTCAGGAATGTGCATCCTTTGCACTGGAGATGAGATTGGATGTGGGAGGGAGGAAGATGTTCATGCAGCAGTAGCAAGATTTCTTGGGCTGTGGCCTGGCAGAAGACTCCAACCTAGTCAAGGCAACTAGCAAATGGAAGAAAGTTGTGCTGAAAATTAGAGAGAAAAGAAAGTGGAAGGAAGAAGTGGATATGAAGACTGTCATGTGCTAAAACTGGCTGGACCCTTATCAGTCAAAGCTTTCACAATTTAATGCAAACATCACTCATTGAATCTAAACTTCAGCATTTGGCCAATTCTAATTGGTCCAGATGAAAAAGCAATGTAATTTCCATCCTCATTGTTATGTGCATGTGTGTTCTCTAGTTGTTTCACAAATCAGAGGGCTACATTGTACATGTGATTCTGCTGCCACCATTTAACTTATTTATTTTTAGGACCAAGTGTAGTATTTGAAAATATGGAATCTCACAGTCTCTCTTTACATATGCCAGTCCCTATCTGGCTTTAGACACAGTGGGCCCTCATATAACAAGAGGTTTGTTTAACAGAAAATCCACTTAAAGGAAAAATATTTTGGAGATAGGGAAAAATTGAATGCGTACAACAGAAAAACAATCGCGATTAGGGTTTAACTAATTTTCAATGCATTCCTATAGAAAATTTGTACAACGGAAAATTTGCTTAACAGAATTTCATTTGGAATGAACTAATGGTATATTGTATAAATGAATTATTTCATTCCAAATGAAATTCTGTTAAGCAAATTTTCCTTTGTACAAATTTTCCATAGGAATGCATTGAAAATTAGATGATAGATAGATAGATAGATAGATAGATAGATAGATAGATAGATAGATAGATAGATAGATAGATAGATAGATAGATAGATAGATAGATAGATAGATATGACTGAAGACTCCACCCACAACAACTCTTATTGGAGTATGCAAAACAAGATCCCCTCCATCATCCTAAATATATATATATATATATTCATGATTCAGCGGTGATCGCCACACTCATCATCATCATTCTAAAGCATCTTCCCTCACTTATCCCAAGAAAGATCCACATGAAGAGGAATGAGTAAAAAAGGTATTGCCCTTGTGATAGATGTTCAAAGTCATTGCTATTTCATTCTGGAAACAATATTTTGCATTTATATCCTCCAGATTTATTCCTAGACAAATTAAAGGGAGAAAGGCTAATCAACGTAATTTGTGTCAAGGCCCATGAGACCTCAAACCTGTCATCTTTCAGGACTACAGCATATGAGGTAAAAGAAGAAGTGCCCCTAACCATGTGCAGATTTAATTTTCTGTACTTTTTGTAGTACTTCATGGACCAGATGCAGGGGAGTGGTATCAAATGACAGATATATAGTCTTGTGCACTCCCCAACGCATCTGGTGGGGCCACTGTGAGCTACAGAAAGCTGGACTAGGTGGGCCTTTGGCCTGATCCAGCATGGTTCTTCTTATGTTCTTATGTTTGTAAAACAATGAATAGGGACACCTCCCTGTCCCATATGAGGGGAAAGTTTTCAGTTCAGAGGCTGCTGTCTGTTGACAGAATTGGCACCAATTTTCCTAGCAATTAAACACTGCTGACCACACTTGCATATTCTGAATCCTCAGAAGAGAAGGATTCACTTCCACTTCCTGCTTCACTTCAACTTTTTAAAAGAGCCTGGGAAATATATATAGCAGCACAACTATTCTGTATGAAGACTTATGTCTAGCATGTGATTGATTCAAATGTTAGAGACTGAGGATTTTTCAAAGCCATTTATTCACACTCTTTCTCTTCACTTCAGAATGCACACAGTACTCACAGGAGAATTTGATTGTGTTTGTGGCCTGATAAAGACAAAATGTCTTCCATTATTTCCAACCCTTCCCTCAGGGCCAAGCTGCTGTCAGATTTATGTTTTTATCTTGTCTTCATTGTCATCTGCAGACAAGTCATCCATGTGGGTAACAGTGTTCTTTTTCAGATCTGCCATTCCACTCGTTTTCTGTGTTTTTGTCTCAGGTAATTCATAATATGCTGTGATTTTTCACAGAACTCTCTCTCTCTCTCTCTCTCTCTCTCTCTCTCTCTCTCTCTGTGTGTGTGTGTGTGTGTGTGTGTGTGTGTGTGTGTGTGTGTGTGTGTGTGTGTGTGTGTGTGTGTGTGTGTGTGTGTTGTGTCACACACTTCCAAGCATTCTTAGCCATAACATGTGGACATCTCACAAGGGAGTCCTAGCAAGGAAGGAGCTGGCTCCTCTAAGAGAAGTATATAAATTTGTTTAGGATTATATGTTTTAATAACAGTTTTTATTAACTTTTACTTACTTTTCAAGAAAGTAAAAGTGAAATTCATTTTATTCCCCCCCTAAGTTTGGTTTTGTTCATTTTAAAATGATTTTTTACAAAATAAAATGGTAATGAAACAGCAATGAAACAATTTGTTACTCTAGAAAACAACTCCCCTGGTTCCTAGAGACACCAAATTTGGTGCCCCTAGGACCCAGGGGAGCCGTTTTACAGAGTAACAAAATGGTTCATCTTAAAATGGGGGGGGGACTGTTTCATTTTATTTCATAACGAAACACTGCCTGTTGTTTCGTTTCATTACGAAACGATTCATAAGCTTATGAAATGAGGAAACAGCATTTCATTTTTGTAAGGTACCCATCCCTACTTCAGACTGTTTAGATTATGAGGGCAAAAGATGATACCTCTTGTACTTACATCTGTTTTTGGTATTAGCCACCTAAACTACCCTAAGCACACATAGAGGTTCTTTTCCATTTCAGTTCTACTTGACTTTAACTTCATTTTTAGACATGGGCACAACCAGAAAAAATGACGTTTCGAGTTTTCGTTTGTCGGAATGGATCTGTTTCGGGTCATTTCCGTTTGTCCTGAAATTTTTCAAAAATTTGTCATTTCGTTTGTTGTTTGTCGTTTCCACCGCGATTTAGCGCGATTTGACTTCCCAGAGCATAGGAGCATCCCGCAATCAGGGCTGGCGCTAGGTGTTTTGGCGCCCTAGGCGGTGGGGCGGGGCGGGGTGGGTGGTGGTGGGGAGGTGCGGGCGGGCGGTGGTGGCGGGGGCCATGGGCGGGCGGCGACAGTGGCAGGGGGAGGTGCGGGCGGGCGAGCGGCAGCCGCGGGCGGGCGAGTGGGCGGGTGGCAGCACGGGCCGCAGTGGGCGGGCGGCGGCACGGGCGAGTGGGCAGGCGAGTGGGCAGTTAGGATATCACTTAGGATAGAGGTTCTGTTCTTGGCTTGCACGCCAAATGTGTGTGTGTGTGCAAGCAAATTGAAGTTGGGAAAATAGAAAATAAATGGTAGTATATAATATATTTTTAAAATAAATCCACACCTCCCACTCCCAGTCAAACCTCCCCCTCTATCCAATATCAGAAAAAAAATCCTCACAAACTGCCAGAGAAGAAATAAAGAATAAACTGCTATTCCCTTCAGCAGACAAAGCTGCAGGGAATCAAAGAAATTATTTTCTAAATTCAATTCCCTCCCTGCCTGCCTAACTTAAATCCTAAAGCCTCCAGCCTCCCTCCTCAATCTCGATCGGATCACACCAGCACCAGCAGCCAGCCCTCCTCCCTCAACCACTTCCATACACCCGACTGCGATTTCTGGAAGGTGCCTCAGCTTTTTATGCCCTCCGAGACATCCAGAAGTGTCAGTCAAAAACCTGGCGATGCCATTGGTGGAATGGTTCAAACAATTTGCATGGTCCCATCCCATGCCCAGCTCAAATGGGCAGGTTTTAAAAAATAAAAAATAAAATAAAATAAAATAAAATAAAATCAATACGACGTTTTATTGCTATAAAAAACCCACTGCTGCTACTATTAAAATTCAGGCATTTAAAATAAATAAATTTCACATGTTTCTGTGGTGATTTGGTGTGTTTTTTTACCACGATTTCAAAAGAAAAATTGCGGTCGCCATTTTGGAACCCCCCCACCGCATGGCATGGCGAGACGACGGGGATGAACCCCCCCAGCCTGGTGCAAGCAGCCCAGGACAGGAGAAGGGGGGAGACCAGGGACCCCCCAGAAACCACCCCTGTGGTAGATGGCAAAGCCTCAGGCAGGCATATTTTTGCCTGCTTTTTTGGCCGGGAGTCAGGGTTTTTTAAAAAAAACTTTTAAAAACTTTTTCTGTGCTTTGCATTGTGCGATCGCCGCGATGCCACAAACGAAAATGAAAAACCCGACCAAATTTTTCTTTTTTCAGTTCGAGTTCGAGTTCTGATGGCTTAATTATCGTTACCGTTTCCGTTATGTAACGGAAACGAAAAACGGAAACGGAAATGAAAATTTTGCCGAGTCGTGCCCATGTCTATTCATTTTTAATTAATGAATTACTGGAAATACCTCAAATAGTTTTTTTTAAAGTTTCGTGCAGAAAACCATATGTCCCTTGCAGCAATACATGTCATTAGTAACCTTACTAGATGGCATGATGGACCAACAAAATCATTGAGATTGCTACCCTAAGACTTCTTTCCCTCCTATCCCAGAACTCAATTCCAAATAATTCCCCTCCTAGTATGAGATAAGATGTCTGCACATAGAAACCATGTATAGGGATTCATATAAATAATTTAAGCAACCTTTTCCTCCAGCAGTATCTATAACTGCATTTTATTTCACAATTTAAACAGTTTGTGCTTCCTCTCAGACCACTTTCCAAGCCTACCACTAGGCCATTGTGTCTGAAGAAGCAGACTTCTCCATTAAAATACAACATTAAGGTTGGTCTTTAAGGTGCCACAACATTTTTGTCTTCTCCTTCTCCTCTTCCTGCTTGGCATGCTAGCCCAGAATATCATGGCTGCTTTGCTAAAACTGCATTCTGCCAGCATCAGTATTGAAGAAAAAGAAAACCTGAGCATCTACAAGATGGAGTTCTACAGTGCCAACTTCTAACAATGGAAGTAAGATCATTCCCAAAAAGAAATCCAAAAGAAGTAACAGCATTCTACTGGTTTTCTGGAAAAAAAGTAATTTCTTACTGAATAATATATTACTACTACTACTACTGAAAAAGTAACACTTGATCATGCCAAATCCAAACATCTTTCAGCCAGGGATGTAACACGAATCTTGGCACAAAGTTAAGCCAAGGAGAGAGAAGTTCCACCACATTTCTAACTTCCCTTGGTTGAAGGGAGTTTGGGTTCAGTTACTTCAGCTGATATTCACTCAACTAATTAGGATCAAGCACTAAACTGAAGCTATACTGAACAATTACAATCACTTCAAACCAGCCAGGTGTCCATCTTGCAAGTGAATACTGTAGTTTATGTGCTATGTGCTTGTTTTTCAGCAACTGCCCTCAGTTCAAATTAACTAATTCTGATGTTCCACTCTGTCTCACAGAAGATCCAGTCTGTGTATCATTGGGCAAGCTGCACAGTCCTGAAGGGCAGTCCCCCGCAAAAAGAAATCTAGAAATCCCTTCTGATTACCCTGTAGCAACAAAAACCATGCTTCTATATTTCTACTGTTTTTTCTCCACGATTACCAAGCCCATTCTTTTATTACAAGGCTCTGTGACTCCCAAATTCCCCCTGATCACCTCTGCATTCAAAATACTCCCATTCTCTCACTCTCAAGAGACCCACCACCACCATCTTCACCTTCCCCCTCTCTCCCCACACCCCTGCTCATCCTCAACCAGATCTGGTGTCTGCTTTCTGTCTCCTGAGGAATTTTTACAAAAGCCCTAAAACAACACAAGCCAAATAATTGCATGCACGTGTACCATGCATCCAACAGCCTATGAATATTTGGTATGAAACTTATATTCAGTTGTAAATTTCATTGAACATCTCATTCTGCTATTCTATGTCTGAAGAAGTGGACCTGATACATGAAAGTTTACATTAAAGTACAATAGTTAGTCTTTAAGGTGCCACATGTTTTGTTTCATTAATTTTTTGTCTGAAAAAGGGATCACTGTAAGTTAGATTTGATTTGTTGGGATGCTGTTGTTACTAAGGGCACTATCACATGTCCCTTTAAATCCAGATTAAATTTCAGGATAAACTGTGTCAAAAAATCTTGTCCCCACGGCCACCGAGCTTTTTTAAATTAAAAAACCAGTAATGCCCCCCTTTATCTTACTTAAGTTCATTTTATTACATTTCATTTTTTAATCCCAAAGAAATTGAAAACAGAAAACTACAAATAAAAAAAGGTAAAGGTTCCCCCCACACATGCATGCTACTCGTGTCCGACTCTAGGGACGGTGTTCATCTCTGTATTCAAGCCGAATAGCCAGTGTTGTGCAAGTCTATGGTTGCATGGCCAGCATGGCTGCAAGGAAACACTGTTTTACCTTCCAGGTTTTTACGGTGGTACCTATTTATCTACTTGCATTTACAATCTTTCAGACTGCTAGGCTGGCAGGAGCTGGGGTTAACAGCGGAAGCTCACACCGCTGCATGGCACCTGGGATTCGAACCGCTGAGCTGCTAACTTTGTAGCTGCCAGTTTTCAGTGCTCCTGCTCGCTGATTGAAAACAGAAAAATCCAAATAGTAATGGGTATAAATTAAAGAGAAGCATAAATTAGTAGCATAAATTAAAGAGCATAAATTAAAGAGCATAAATTAAAGAGAATTCATTAAAATTTCTTTGCCTGACCTTATTAAATGAGCCAACTGTCTATTGGTGATCATTTCCCCAATAACAAGTCAAAGTGCCAATTCTTACCTTCAGTGCCATCTTCAGAGAATATTCATGGCAAGTTGAATACAGTTTGGTCCCATCTCTTGGCCAAAAAAGCAGCTGCTGCAGGGGGCTTGCTACTCCACCAGCATTCCCCAGCTACTTGCTAAGCAGAAGGATTGGCTTTAATGGACAGTTGCCTTGGAATGAAGATCTAAAGGACACTAATTATCTGTCTTCATCATTGGCTAGTTTTCCCAGGAAAAGCATCATTGTGATGGGTAGCCCACTCTGCCTTTATCGATCAGCAGCTCCAGAACTTGCTTACTTTTCTTTTGTCTCTTTTGTAACAGATATAGCACATTATAACTCTACAAGCATTTGATCGTCATGTCAGTCTGTTTTATTTAGTATGTTCCTTTCTGACCTCAGACAGTCTTAGCATAGAAAGGCCACAGTTAAGTCAGAGAGGGTTCCATAATGCAAAAAGCATTATGCATATTAGTATGTTGTATATTAAGGCAGATTTTAGAGGTGGATAGTACAGATAGGGATTAAACAAAAATGGTGATTCATCATGATTTGTGATTCATCAATGCTGATGAATTGACAAATTGAAGAACTGTTGAACTTCCAGTGAGATTCATTGAGTTGTCCACTTCTAAATGGTATAACCATGCTGCTTAGATGCCCTAAGCACATCCGATCTCGCCTGATTTTGGAAGCTAAGCAGGGTCAGCCCTGGTTAGTACTTGGATGGGAGACCACCAGGGAATGCCAGGTGTTGATGGCGCCTGCCAGTGCAAACCACTCCAGTATTCCTGCCAAGAAAACTCCATGGGCATGGAATCATGAAGAGTCGGTCACGACTGTAATGACACAACACACACACACACACACACACACACACACACACACACACACACACACACACACACACACACACACACACACACACACACACACACACACACAGACAAATGGTGTAACTACCACCCCTGGCATCTAGAGCCCCCAAATTTTCAGGGATGCTTTATCTGCCTCTCCTATACAAGCTCAGAAAGTTTGATTAAGATTGGGATTCAGAAGTTCAAACTATGTACCCTTAAATAGTGCCCCCAGGCACCTAGAGACCCCAAACGTGCAGAGATACTTCTCCCGACTCTCCTCTGCAATACCTCTAAATATGGTGAACATTGAGTTTCAGACATTTGAGTTATGTACCCACAAATTGGAGCCCCCTAGAAAGATGTCCTTTATAAACTGTGTTGTTGTTGTTGTTGTTGTTGTTGTTGTTGTTGTTGTTGTTGTTGTTGTTGTTGTATCATTGCAGTCGTGACCGACTCTTCATGACTCCATGTCCATGGAGTTTTCTTGGCAGGAATACTAGAGTGGCTTGCCAGTTCCTTGCCCATCCAAGAACTAGCCAGGCCCAACCCTGCTTAGCTTCAGAGATCAGATGAGATTGGATGTGCTCAGGGCATCTAGGCAACAGAAACTGGGTTGGGGACACCCAAATTTCACCAAACTTAAAGGGATTGTAGAGGAGATTGAGAGGAAGCTTCCCTTATTTTTGATGTCTCAAGGTGCCTGGGGAGAACTTTCCAGAAGGGGCCCTATGTGGGGGTGTATAACTCAGACATCAAAAAACAATCTCCACCAGCCTGACATATTAATAAATAAAAAATCACTAAAGTTGTCCATGAGTATTCATTGGGGAACTCAATTTATGAATACAAATTTTGATGAATTAGCCAAATTTGTCAGAAAATGTGATTCATTTTTTAATTTGTCCCCATCTCTAGTGGACATCAAAGGACCTCCTAAACCTCCAAATATGAAAATTTTGGGGAATCTTCAACTCAAAATGAACTACATTACTTTTAAATTTCACATACTTATTTGGAGGCAAAGGCCAGCCATCTTAAAGGAACATTTTAAAAATACTTAACATGAAGAAAGAAGAGGAACAATCCTCTCCAAAGCATCTACCCAGTAACCAAATTTAATACATTTCACTAAGGAAAGCAAGTTATAACTATTTAAATTTCACCATTACAAATCGAGGTGTGAAGAACTGAATTTCTTAATTTCAATGCAGATTAGAATCTAAATAGGATTAGATCTGGTCCTGAACCAAATTGGAGAACTCTTGAAGGGAGGTGTTCAATAGATTCAACCATTAATGAAATATGTGGTGTTTCTTTCTTTTGGATATAAGTTTCATTATCTAAAATGTTTCCGGTTTTAAGGAGATTGAAAACAAGGCTTTAGAGGACTAATTATATAATAAAATTATACAAACATAGATAGGAATTGAGATAATATATACAATATATAACGTTAATTGTAACCATTTTTATTCACCATGGAGAAATGCATCAACAAGAGTGAAGTGTTCCATAATGGGTTTTTTTTTTTTTTTGCATTTCATCCCAAAATGTTAAATCTGTAATATTTCACATAATATTTCAGAAGATTACCATACTGAAATTGCAATTGTTGAAATTCAGTACTTCAAATGCATAGAATCTTGGAGAATGCAGTGTTTGCTTACTCAGAAATATCAATGGATTCGGTAAATATATATATTTAGGATTTCATCCTGCAGCTACAATTAAGTGTTCCTAATATGCCTTTAATCCTTGCAAGCTAACAGCATTCTGCTTTTCAACTCAATCCTCTCTCTAAAGCATTAGATTAGTCATATCAAAGAAAAAGCTTTCTGATGGAATTGAAAGTCATTAAGATGACAGTGTCAATCTTTTTTCTTTTGTTTTGCTCTTTCTTTATTGATTATGATACTGTGACAGTAAATAAATTTATTTTCAGTAACCACTGTGACTTCATATTTTGAAACATTGATTTTTTGCTTCTCCTCATCAAGATATTTAGTGGCACTGGAGAATAGGTTGAGTCCTTATTCTCATATTAGATTTTAGTATAGAAAAGTGTACCACACGGCACAATTAGCAATCTATCTATCTATCTATCTATCTATCTATCTATCTATCTATCTATCTATCTATCTATCTATCTATCTATCTATATCTATATCTATCTATCTATCTATCTATCTATCTATCTATCTATCTATATCTATATCTATATCTATATCTATCTATCTATCTATCTATCTATCTATCTATCTATCTATCTATCTATCTATCTATCTATATCTATCTATCTATAACCTACAAAAGCTTTAGAAGTGTCACATTTTTATAGGGTTAATTAAGGTATTTTGGAGTAGGAACTGGCAAGCCACTCCAGTATTCCTGCCAAGAAAACTCCATGGGCATGGGGTCACGAAGAGTCGGTCCCAACTGCAACAACAACAGCAAAAACAACAATTAAGATATTTGCATTACAGTGGTACCTTGTATAAAGGAATTAATTCGTTCCAAATGGAATTATGTTAAGCAAATTTTCCTTTATACAAATTCCAATAGGAATGCATTGAAAATGGAGTGATCCCATTTTTATGTTGTATGGATTTTCTCCATAGGCAATTATGTTAAGCAAATTTCCCCCATCTTCGGAATTTTTATGTTGTACAAATTTTATGTTATACAAGCTGTTTGTTATACAAGGGTCCACTGTATCTGTGTTTGTTCCTTTTCCTACCTGATATCAACCAGGAGACACATGGCAAGGAGTAAGTCAAGTGTTCACACACACACACACACACACACACACACACACACACACACACACACACACACACACACACACACACACACACACACACACACACACACACACCTCAGTTTGCTTTCAAATATTTTGAAGGACTCTGGCATTTTATGAGGCAAGTGTTAATATTTTCATATCAATCTCTTGACCAATTTTGTGTAGAGGGAAATTAGATAGCAAAACAATCATCTACAAATAAATGTAGCAACAATATATGCATTTAAACACCCATTTCAGTTAGTTACCCAGTTCATTTGAGAACTGAATGCCATGCTGGGAGTATTGTTACCTTTCGTGGCATGGAACAACTATTATCGATTCTGGGTCATATACAGGTTCCTACCCATTCTGAACTCAGACCACTTTTCTGAAGTCCTGCCCTTTCTGATAATTTCTCTTGAGGATTATTATGCATTGATTATGCATTTGTCTCTGAAAACAGCCTAAGGGCCTCCATCCATCCAAAACTGTACACCAAACTGCTAACAGCAGTGGACAGCATGATGATATTATGCCAGTGCTTCTCAGAAACCAGAAAGTTAGGGGGGAAATTGTCACACATTACTAAGCTAAACAACCACTGGGTAACTGGGTGGCTTATATTTATTTATTTATTTATTTATTAAATTTCTATCCCGCCCATCTTCCCGGGGGGAACTCTGGGCGGCTAACATGGTTGAGCAAGTCAACAAAGGTGCAACACAATACAAAAATGAGTAGGACAAATAGACTAGCACTTACATAAAGATTAAAAGGCATGTGAGGCATGTGAGGGCAATTCTCTGCTGTGCCTCCTTGGCAAGGGTTGGATTCATTGATCCATTGGGTCCCTTGCAGCTCTGCTGTTCTAAGATTATTTACTATCTAAAGATTACTATTAAACTACACGTGTTGAAAAGGGAATGTGTTGATATTTACATTCATATGAAATTAGCATTTAAATTTATATTCTACAACTACCCGAAAAGCCTGTCCAGAATGAAGATGAAAATTCCTATCCCTGCTTAACTCCTTTTCACCTCCTCTTGTCCATTTTCAGATTGGGAGAAAAGGAATGTATCTTTTTTGAAAACCTCAATCTAATCCAGTGATGATTCTTTTGGTTTCTCTTTCTGACAGTTACTTCACGTCCACTCTCGTCCGGGGAGGAAGTTTGTTGCGTGTTGATGTCGGTCACGGTCACGTGGTCTAATAGGCTCAGGAAAACTAGGTACA
This sequence comes from Phrynocephalus forsythii, assembly GCA_029282475.1. Taxonomy (NCBI): domain Eukaryota; kingdom Metazoa; phylum Chordata; class Lepidosauria; order Squamata; family Agamidae; genus Phrynocephalus; species Phrynocephalus forsythii. The sequence continues at coordinate 36,636,460 of JAPFRF010000002.1, forward strand.
AAAATCTTCTCAGCCATGGAAACTCTTTGGAAGGTGACATCAGTAACCCCCTACCAACACCAACACCCAAAACCCTATTTTAAAAAATTAAATATCTTTAAAACCCTATGCAGGTAAGTAGATGTGGAATACAAATGGCCTCACTGCCAAATTGGCAGTCTAAAAATGCAGTAAATAAATAAAAATAAATAAATACAATTTGATGGCATATAAGATGCCAACATTTCTCAAAGCCTGTAGCTTTAGTATCTGGCTTGGACTATTTTTGTTTGTTTCTATTTCTTTACCTCCCACACTCATTCCCAAGGTCTTTAAGGTCTTGGAGGAAGGAATAGAGAGTATGCTAATTAAATGTGCAGATGATACAAAATTGGGAGGGGTTGCTAATTCCCTCGAGGATAGGATGAAAATCCAAAAGGACCTTGACAGATTAGAATCCTGGGCCAAAGCCAACGGAATGGATTTCAACAGAGGGAAATGTAGGAATAGGAATAGGAATAGGAATATTTATTGTCATTTCCCCCTCACAGGAACAACGAAATTTTGTGGTTGCTATATAAAACTCATTTAAAACATTTCACATAGATTTAAAAACAGGTACAACACATAGGGTGCTGCATCTAGGTAAAAAGAATGAATTGCACAGATATAGGATGGGGGACACTTGGCTGGAGATTAGTACCTGTGAAAGGGATCTGGGAGTCTTGGTGGACCACAAATTGAACATGAATCAGCAGTGTGATGCAGCAGCCAAGAAAGCCAATGTGATTCTTGGTTGCATCAACAGAACCATAGTGTCTAGATCAAGGGAAGTGATAGTACCACTCTATTCTGCTCTGGTCAGACCCCACCTGGAGTACTGTGTCCAGTTCTGTGCGCCTCAGTTTAAAAAGGATGTTGACAACCTCGAGCGGGTGCAGAGGAGGCGACCAGGATGGTTGAGGGTCTGGAGGAAATGTTTTATGAGGAACGGCTTAGGGAACTGGGAATATTTAGCCTCTCTAAAAGAAGGCTGGGGGGGATATGATAGCTATGTTTAAATATTTGAAAGGATGTCACATTGAAGAGGGAACAGGTTTGTTTTCCATGGCTTCAGAGACTAGGACTTGGGGCAATGGTTTCAAACTACAGGAAAAGAGATTCCATTTGAATATTAGGAAGAACTTCATTGACAGTTAGAGCTGTTCGGCAGTGGAATATGCTGCCACGAAGGGTGGTGGAGTCTCCTTCTTTGGGGGGGGGGGTTAAGCAGAGGCTGGATGGCCATCTGTCGAAAATATTGTGATGGGGGTTCCTGCATGGCAGGGGGTTGGACTAGATGGCCCTTGAGGTCTCTTCCAACTCTGTGATTCTATGATTCTATGATTCTATGATTTAATGACCAGACAGAATCCTGAAAGACTGATATCCTTATATTTTAGTGTTCCGATGTAGATGATATCCAATTCTAGTGTTTCTCTGAAGGAGGCCAGACTGCAAAAGAGGGGCTGCTTCAACCAGAGGGGAAGAGAAGGAGTCAAACCATGGATGGGATTTGTGATCTTCACCCTGATCAGGATTTCGGGTCACCCATTTACTTACATGGCTCTGTGGGAACTTGCTGGTGACTCTCCCAAAACTCAATTTATCATTTGAATGGAACTACAAAAGCAATCCAGAGCCTTCAAGTCCCAAACTAAATACAGTGTTTTAAATATGTATTAATGCTTTTGTAACACAACTGTAATTTGGGCAGGGAGATTTAATTGTTAGCCATGCAGTGTCCAGTATAATTTTGATATTTATACTTCTTTCTTTCTATCTTTCTTTCTTGACCAACAAGCTTCAGACAGTGCACATGGCTCTCTTTCTTTCCAATACATTCTGAAAACAAAAAAACAGCTGTGCAGCATTGCAGAAGGCTGGGGGAGGGGGACAAGTGAAGGGTGTATCTTCTTTTCAGATCTCACAAGAAAAGAAACCCAATTGCCATGACTCAATTCCCTGCTAACCTCACCTGGATGACTGAGATTCTCCACAGACATGTTGTTCCTGTTGCTGACTTAACTCTCATTGATCCTAACATATTATTGAAGAAATATGCATGCAAAAATGTTGACTGAGAGAGCTACTACTAGGTCAAATCCTGCAGGATTTGCTTTGCTTATAAAACAGGTGAATGTGAAGTCTATTTTAGTGCCTCCGTCAGGTACAAGCCTCATTTGAATTCTTCCAACTTTTTCACTTCCCATATGGCTGCAATGTTTTCATGTTGGAAGGATATGATCATTCCTGTAAAGATGGTGGGGGGATTTCTGTAGCCTCTCAAGGGAGGATAAGTTTGAATGCACATCACCACACAACCACTTACCTCTCTTCACAGATATTACCTCCCCTGACCATTTCCTTTGTTAAACAATGTCCTAGCCAGGTAGGTATGATGTGCTTTGAAAAACATTTGTATAGAAAAAATAAGGTGGAGATGGTACTTCATACTTTCAGAATACGGAACATCAAATGTTTGAACAGTAATTCTGCAAAATACTGTACATCATGATTCACAACTCAGACTATGTGTCACCAGAGATCAGAAGTCCCTGCATTAAGATAGGGAATGAAGTAACAGGGTGTGTTGGTGAATGTAAACATTTTGAGTTGTGAATCATTATACATTTTGCTTATTCTCAAACTATGAAGTACCTTTCCATGTTATTTTTCAACGTCTATAGAAACCTTTCCCAGAAATGTACTAGTCTGAAGCTTGAGTGAATAAGATCCCTAGAGGGAACACTTGGCTGAGAGCCAAGAGAGTTCTAGCCAGCTTGTCTGCCAACAATGCCTGGTACATTTGGGCTGGCATATGCCTCTTCTCTGGGTCCTCCTGAACCATACCAGGGAACACTTGCAACTCTTTTCCAGCATTCTGTCATCCAACATTCACCAACTCTTCCTGTGGCTCTTTCCTGGATGTACGCATAAGAATCCAATCCTATACCATCTGGGAGTTTTCTGAGATGGTTCAGTTGGCAGTTTCAGCTGCTTCACCCCAATCCTCAGGTAAAGTCTCACTGCACTGTGGCCTTTAGCTGCATCTCCTCCTGGATATTCTTGGTCAGGGGTACAGGACTCCTCTGGGATGCAAACCATTAAAGCAGGGTGTTCAAACTTTTTGCAAGGAGGGCCAGATTTGGCAAGGTGGAAATGTGTGTGGATTGACCATTCAGCCACATTTGCCCCCCCCCCAGGCCGGACTTTGGACAAATCTCTATAATATGCAAGGAGGCAGGGAGGACGCTGCAGCAACAGAGCCAGGGGCGGGTAGGCTGGGGGTGGTGGACAGAGGCAGGGAGGGCAGGCAAACTGTAAAACTGCAAGCTGACACTTCCATCCGGTATGGGGAGGGCCCAGCTGGCGAGGATGCATGACAGGCTGAGCCGGCAGGGAGAAGATGATGCAGGCCACTTAGAATTTGAAAATGGGTCGCATTTGGCCCCTGGGCCTGACTTTGGACATGCCTGCATTAAAGGATCAGCCATGGTTGTTCCACGAAGGAAGGAAGGAATGGGAGGGGGTGTGAGCTAGAATGTGACTTGCACAACAACCAGCATGAAGAATAACCTAATCAATGGTGCTTTGTCATCTGACAGCTGTTTGGGGGCCCAAATCAAGGTAAGGGTGCTACCTGAACAATTGCCTACTTCTGCTCATACCTACGAGGACCATATGTGGATCTTCTCTGGGCTCCCACTATAAACAGGGCACAAGTGAAAGTCCTTTACAGCAGTAGTGCCACACCACATATGGAATGCCCTCTTGAAGATTCTCCCCTTCCGTGCTATTTAAGCACAATCTTTCAGTGATTTAGGGGCCTTTGAATATTTTCAGAGTGTTGATGTATGGAATTTCTGATGCTGATACAACTGAAGCTGTTGATTTTTGCATATGTTATCTTAAAACCCATGGTTAGAGATGGGCACGACTTGAAAAAAAAAATTTTGAGTTGTCGTTAGTCGGGCCGGTTCCGTTTCGGGTCGTTTCCGTTTTTCGCGAAAATTTGCAAAATTAGTCGGTTCGTTTTTTCGTTGTCGTTAGTACTGGTTTTTTTTGGGGGGGAGCGGGCTCCTGGAGGCACCTCTGTGGGGTGGGTGCCTCCTCTGGCCCGCTATAAAGGGAAAGTGGGCTCCTGGAGGCACCCGTGGGTGCCTCCTATCCTCACCCACTAGGAAGGGGAAGCAGGCTCCAAGAGACCCCTCAACATGGGGGTCTCCCCTCCTCACCTGCTGCTGCAAAATGCATGCATAGCCATATGGATATGCATACCAGTTGCAGACAGTGAGACTAGTGATGGCAGTGAACCCAGAGCCATAGGGTGATGCCTAAGGCTCTTGCACCACCATGTCTCACAAAGAAGGGAATTGTACTTGCGTGTAGTGCAATGCAAGTACATCTGGCTTAGGGTTAAGGTGGGTTAGTGCAAGGGCTAGGGTTAGGCTAGTGACGGGTAAGGTTACGGTGGGCTAGTGGGTTGCACCTCTGGGTGCCTCTCTGACCCACTAAGAAGACAGTCTGTGACGTATGGGTAAGGAGTCAAGGATTAGGGTTAGGGTTAGGGGGCTAGGGCAGGTTTTAGGGGGCTTTTTGGCACGTCCCAGAAGTCTCTCTCCATGGCCAAGTGGCCATGCGATTGGTGGGATGGCTCCAAAAATTTGCATGGTCGTCCACTCCCACATGGCTGGCCACTCGGCCAGCCCATCATTGCGCAGGTGTAAATAAAATAAAATAAAATAAAATCAATGGAGGACAGAGGAGGAGAGGAGAGACATTTTGTTGCAAGAAAAAACCCACTGCTACTGTGAAAAATCTGGCAGTTTATAAATTTTTGCGTGTTTCTGTTGTGCTTGTGTGTTTTTGGACCACGATTTCAAAAACAATATTGTGTTCGCCGCCCCATTTTGGATCCCCCGCCCGCACCGCATAGCATGGCGAGTCCGGCTGCCCAGGACGGGGGGGAGGCAGGACCCCCCTCCAGAAACCACCCCTCCGGTACGTGCCCTGCGCCCTTAGTCAAGCAGGCATCTTTCCGCCTGCTTTTTTGGCCCGGGAATGGGTGGGGGGAGAGTTTAAAAGTTTTTTCCTGTGCCGTCCGTGCTGCTTGCTTGCGTTTTAATTCCGGCGGCCGGCGGCGAGACTGGGTTTTTTGCTGGCTGCGAGCTTGCGGCGAGTCCCACCAGAGCAGCCCAGGATGGGGGATGGGGGGGAGGCCGGGGACCTCCAGAAACAACCCCTCTGGTAGGTGCCCTGAGGCACGGGAGGCATTTTTCCGCCTGCTTTTTGGCCGGGAACCGGGTTTTTTTAACTTTTAAAAACTTTTTTTCTGTGCCGCGTGGCATCGCGCGATCGCGCGATGCAAGGAACGAGCACAACAAATCAGACCAAAATTGTTCGTTTGTTGGTTCGAGCTCGAAGTCTGGCGGAGTAATTCCCGTTACCGTTTCCGTAGAGTAACGGATACGAGTAACGGAAACGGAAACGGGAATACCGCTAAGTCGTGCCCATCTCTACCCATGGTTATATTTTGTTTTTCCTTTGCTTTTACTTTTATTGCAAGCTGCAGCTATTTGGGAGAAATGTGCTGAACAAATGGGGGGGAAAGGTGGAGGTGTCAGTAAGAAAGAGAGGCATATTAGCATCGTTTCAGACATGGTAGAACATGGTATTTCAGGCGTAGGTATTTTCATAAAGTATCAGCCCAGCAGTCTCCTGGCCTTACATATATACATGAGAGTGAGGCAATGCAATTTAGAGATGAAAAAAGATTAACAGTCCTCTCATATCTATTTGACAGTCCTCTCATATCCAGAAAAAAGTCTGAAATGATAAAGGAAAACATGTTTTTCCCACCTGTTGAGGAAAAGAAATAGCAATCGTTTTAATAAAAGCATATTGAAGCTAAATCATAAGGACATCTTAACAACAGTCCATTATCATGCCACATATAGTGGTACCTCTACTTACTAGCAGCTCTACTTATGAGCAATTCAACTTAAGAGTGGGAAACCAATGGTGTTTTAACTGCTGCCTTACAAATTTTAGATGTGGTCTGCTCTACTTACATTTATTTTTATTTTATTTTTTCATATTTTTTATTTTTTTAGATATGGCTGCTCTACTTATGATTTGTTCAAGTTATGAGCATGCATTTGGAATGGATTAAACTCATAAGTAGAGATACCAGTGTATTGGAAGATGAGTGAACACTGATTCTCTATTCTCTGATTCTCTTTTTAAAAATGCTGGGCAGATATTCATAAGGAAGGCTTTGGGGTCTTTTAGACTGCCTCTTGACCCCACCCTATTCCAAAGAGCTAAAATTTAGGGACATTATGGAGACAGGACACTCTATGAGTCTATGAAAACTCCCAAACAGAATCTTAGATGACTACTGAACAGCTGGGGGTCCACAACTTTCCTTTTTTCCTTGGATGGGGCAGACTCACTAAGCCCTCTGTTCTATTATTCTTTGGATTAAAAGGAACACCAACAGTACCCTGCCCCCTATTCCCCAGAAACGGCGGGGACCCTGCTCATTAATACTTCCTGGCAGTTTTTAACACAGATTTGAAGGGGAGGAGAGCTGGGGGACTCAGCAAAGATACAGCAGAAACAGCCAATCCAGTACAACTAGGGGATGAATCATCTCTGAGTATTACTTGAGGAATAAACACTTAAAGGATGCATGAAAAAAATTAACCACTGGACCTTAATTGCAAAGCAGGTCTCTGAGTAGTCATTGTTGTTATGTGCCACCAAAGTGGCCTCCAACTTAAACCGATCCTATGAATGAATGACCTCCAAAATGTCCTATCATCAACCCAGTTCAGCTCTTGCAAACACAAGCCTATTGTTTCCTTCATGGACTCAATCCATCTCATATTTGATCTTCCTTTTATCCCTGATGCCTTCAACTTTTTCCTGGTATTAAGGTATTATTATTATTACCTTAATCAGTCATTCCTCACACACACATGCAACCCATTTTTGAAATGACTTCTCTCATCTTCTAAAGGACTTTTATTGTTTTGCGGGGTATTCATGGCATGAAAGCCTACATCTTTGTGTGCCCAAAATCACATAATATGTGACAAATAAAAGGAAGCAACAGAAAGCTCGTGGTGCCATTTGCGTGTATTGACAGCCGCTTTCTTTCAAACAGGCTTTGGCAAGAAGCCATGTACCTGAATGGATTTATTTGTTACATTTTATTTATTAAAACTCTCAGGCAGCCGATTAGCTTCCCTCGTACATTATTTATTGCTGTTTAGTCTCCTTGAAACAGGAACTGAGCATACTGAGATTGACTGCTGCGAACACTCAAAGGTTGTCAAGCTTCCTGGCAGCTAATTTGATTATATTTGTTACTGTTTCTGACCCTGCATGGTTCTACATTCCCAGTATTAATTTCCAAAGAGCCATAACTCTGATGATTGATGTCTTTGCTTCTGACAATGAAAATAATGGGCTAGATCCATAATTTGCCTTTAGCTAGCAAAAGACTTCTACCTATTGGAGGTGCTTCCTCCTAACTGACATCCCTGCCCCCAGTGAAGCAACCACATTGGATCTTGGCCAAAGTTTTCAACAATCCTGTAGGGTGCCATGAAGGAGTCCCTCCCATACGAAGCGAGACTGGCCTCATCTTTGCGTCCTTCCACAAGCAGGCACAGACCTTTCACTTTAGGCTACTAGGTAAAGGTAATCCCCCCCCTTGTGTGCTAGTTGTGTCTGACTTTAGGGGCGGGCTCATCCCCATTTTCAAGCCAAAGAGTCAGTGTTGTGCAAGTCCGTGGCCATGTGGCCAGCATGTCTGCCCGGAACACTGTTTACTTTCCGGCTTTTTACGACAGTGCCTATTTATCTACTTGCATTTACATGCTTTTGAACTGGCACGCCTGCATTGGCTGCCTGTTGCCCTCCTGATAAGGTTCAAGGTCCTTGTTTGAGTTTCAAAACCCTCCACGGCTTGGGACCAGAATACCTGTCAGAGCATATCTCCCAGAGGTCAACTGGAGTCAGGCCCACTAGAATGGCACAGGCGAGCTCACTTAGGGTGGCCACACCCAGGGAGGTGTGGAAATCGCTCACGTGTAACCACGCCTTCTCTGTGGTGTGCCCCACATTGTGGAATCATCTTCCTAGTGAGCTGCACCTAGCACAGTCCCTGCCTGCCTTCAAAAAGGCTCTGAAGACCTTCCTTTTTAAGGAGGCATATGGTGACCTTTTCATTTATTTATTTATTTATTTGCCCGCATCGCATCTTGCTGAGGGTTTCCCCCTCTTTACTCTATTAGTTTTTTTTCTTTTTTCTTTTTCCTTTTTACTTGTTATACACTGCTGGTTTTTAATCTCGATTGTAAACCACCCGGAGATCCTTCTGGAAGATGGGTGGTATAAAAATGCTACAAATAAATAAATAATAAATAAATAACTGTTAGATTGGCAGGAGCTGGTATTAACAAAGTCCGGAATTTGAACCACCAAGTTGCCAACTTTGCAGCTGACAGTTTAAGTGCTCTAGTCTGCTAAGCCACCATGACCCACTAGAGGCTACAAGAGATGGGCACAAAACAGAAAAATATTGTTTCGTTTCATTTCATTTCCATAGTAGTTTTGTTTTGTTTTCTTTGTAACAATTTTTAAGTAGTTTCATTACAAAATGAAACAAATCACTATACTCCTCTGGGTCCTAAAGGACCAAAATGGCAGGGAAGCTTCCTCAAGCAATTTTAGGTAACCCCCTGAAATTTGGAAAGGTTTGGAGGTCAGGGAGCTGAGTTTGGAAGCTCCAAAGGGGGTGCCTTTCTAATTGGAATTGGAACAGAAGCCAAGGTACGTGGCTCGTGTTTCATTTTTCGTTTCATGCCCATCTCTATAGGTCACATTTCCCTCAGTACCCCAGTACTCACTTACCATTTGTAGTTAAATGTAGTTAAATCACACCTTACTCGGTCACAGCTGTGGGTACTGCAAAGGAAAGAAATTTAGGTGAGTCCCATGTCATGGCACCCAGAGGATCCAAGGCATCCTTCTCTCAGTATTAAGCCAGTGCAAGTTGTGGGGGGAAAGCACAGACTCCAGGGGCTGCAAAGTTCCTAGGTACAGATGAATGGGATCTGGAAGTTGAGTCATGGCTACTGGATACCACTGTAAGACTTTGGCAGGAGGAAGAAGGATGAGGGGACCTTGACAGGAGATGTAAAGGACAAATGGGTGAAGAACCTCTCACACAGTGAAATCACCCAGACAGAGATAGAGGTCCTATCCAAAGGCCTAAATTTTGCCATTACACCCAAGCAGGTTCCTGTTGTGGATTTCATCACAGCTACAGAATCAGCCATTCACAGCAACAATCTGCCAGCAGCAGAAGCAGAACTTCTCAGGATAAAAGTCTCTGCTGCACTCTCCAGTGCTCAACCACCACCATCCAACCTCACCAGCCAAGAGAGAAGTGCTCTCACATCCCTCAGCAGGGATGAGAGCATCACAATTCTGCCTGCGGACAAAGGAAGGTGCACTGTCGTCCTCAATACTGTGGACTACCACAAAAAGGTTATCACACTTTTAGATGACCAACACACATATGAAAAACTAAAAAGAGACCACACCGGCAATTACAGGAAGAAATAGAATGCTTAAAACTTTTGGAGCAGGAAAACACAATTGACAGGTGACCTACCACCAGTTATATCCCGGAGAGACCGTCCCCTGCTTTTATGGACTTCCCAAGATCCACAAGCAAGGAATTCCCCTCAGACCTATCATCAGCAGTATAAATTCAGTGACTTACAACATCACAAAATACCTGGCGACTATCCTAGCCCCACTGGTTGGACTCATGGACCACCACATACACAATTCAGAGGAGTTTGTTTCTAAAGTCAGGGAGCTGAAACTGGATACAGATGAAACCATGGTATTCTTTGATGTTACATCACTCTTTACCAGCATCCCCACCACTGATGCTCTAACAATGGTAAAGAGAAGATTAAGAGAAGACAGCACCCTCACCTCCAGAAGCCGCCTCAACCTAGACCAGATATGCTTGCTCCTGGACCTGTGTTTGAACACCACATATTTCATGTACAGAGGGGACTTCTACAGACAGAAGCATGGTTGTGTCATGGGTTCCCCAGTGTCACCAATTGTTGTGAACCTATACATGGAAGAAGTGGAGAAGAAGGCACTCAACACCTTCCCAGGGACAACACCATCCCACTGGTTCAGGTATGTAGGTGATACCTGGGTGAAAATAAAGACTCAGGAAGTACAGGCCTTTACAGACCACATCAATGTGGTGGACCCTAATATTAGGTTCACTAGGAAAGACATCCAAGACAACAGGCTGGCTTTCCTGGATTGTGCAGTCATCATCAGACCTGACCATGGCCTTGGAGTAGAAGTTTACAGGAATCCCATCCACACATATCAGTACTTACTGTTTGACTCCCACCATCCATTACAGCACAAACTAGGAGTCATCAGGACCCTAAGCCACAGAGCAGAGAGCATCCCCACCTCCACAGAAGCCAAGAAGGAGACAGGCACCTGAAGACAGCACTTAAGGCCTGTGGATATCCAAAGTGGGCCTTCAACAAAGCAGCGGGCCATCCCAGAAGAACAAGGGATCAGTCTGAGACCCAGACCCAATGGAAGAACCTGGTCATTCCTTACATGGCTGGAGTGTCGGAGAAGCTTAAAAGGATTTTTGGCAAATACCACATCCCTGTTTATTTCAAACCCACAAACACACTAAGGCAGAAACTTGTCCACCCAAAGGATCCGATACCAAACCATAAAAGGAGCAATATAGTATATGTGGTCCAATGCAGTGAGGAGTGCTCAGACCTCTACATTGGAGAAACTAAACAGCCATTAAACAGAAGGATGGCCCAGCATAGGAGGAGTAACAGCTCAGGACCAGAATCAACAGTACACCTCCATTTGAAGGACAAAGGGCACTCTTTCAAAGATGAGGGTGTACACATATTAGACAAAGAAAAGAGGTGGTTTGAGAGAGGAGTAAGGGAAGCCATTCATGTGAGCATTGAAAACCCTTCCCTCAACAGAGGTGGCAGCCTCAGGCATAGTCTGTCTGCTACTTATCAGGCTGTGCTTTCCAAAGTACCCAGACAAATCAAAAAGCCTTCACCACCAAGGCCATAGCTAACGACCCATTCTTGATAGGTTTCAGCACCTTAGGCGATTGTTCACCTTAAGGCTAAGAATGCTATTGTCTCCCTAATGAGCCGATTCAGGCTATTGTTCATCTTATGAGCCTAATTCAGACCAGGGTGACAAGAGGTCAAAGCTGACTATACGATGGAGGACTTGCACTAGCTGTATTCAGACCAATGAAGCTGTTTGGATGAACAGTGAAACATTTCTACCTCTCAAAAAGAAGTCCAGTAGCCATGACTCAACTTCCAGATAAACTCACCTGGATGACTGAGAATCTTCACAGAGAGATGAATGGGATGGAAGGCAGCCTAGGGGTTACTCAGGAATTATAGAGTTCAGAAGCATGCTGAAGCAGGAACTGGAAGGGCAGGGACTGGGATGGAGGTCAGATAGAATCCATACTCAGACCTGTTGTATTACGTTAGGCACCCTTGTAAAAGGGAAGCTCTAAGGGCGCTTTTACACAACCCCTAAAATCCGAGGCATAGGGCTCCCAGATGCGGAGCTTAAAATTGTTTTCCCACCAGCTGTGCGCTTTAAAAAAATTAAGTACGACCACACCCACCTAAGTGCGCCCCAGCACATTTTAAAAGTACCTGGTCTCCGGAGGTAAAAAAAATTCTGATGCGGATTGTAAAGCAGTGAGTGCTGGGCTCTCCTCGCCTTCTGTTTGGTTTTTTTGCTCCCCCCCCACCCCTTTAAGAGACTAGAATGCTTCTGGGGCTGCTCCTGATGGCAGAGCGGAGGTGAGCCTGCATTCTTGTCTCCCTTTTTTTCTCCCTCCCCTCACGCAGACAGGAGCAATGGCATGAGGAGGGGTGGGAACCCAGATAGAGGAGCAAACCCCCAAAATCTCTGGTCCGAATTTAAGTTGCCAGCGGATCTTAGGGGTCATGTAAAAGTGCCCTAAGTTCTAAGTTAAATTAATTTACTAAAGTTGTAGCCCCAGTTTAATCCAAAACACTGTATCTTGCATCCTTATTCAGGGCTGGGTGGGCAAATACATAGAAAATGTGTATATATGTATCCCATACACACACATACTCATAAATGAGCATTTCTCACTGTTGTAGAAGACACTCAGCAAGGTGGGGTGGAAAAGCCCTGTAATACACTTTTCAAGGTACGTATGTGTGGTGTTCAAGCAGTAACTTACCATCAACTCTCCTCCCCAGTGAGTTTCCATAGGTGAATGTTCAATTGAACCACCAGTCCATAGCACCATACTGGCACTCTACTTTTACATATAAGGTCATTCAGTGCCTCCAGTACAAAAAAAACCTGTTTGTATATGCACCAGCTCTGGAATACTTATATATCTGCACATTTTGCCTAAGTGTTCATTTGTATTCTGTTCATGACAAAAGACTCTCTCTATGGTATGCTGGGCAGCGCTTAGGACACTGAGGGCTATGTATTTGTTGTATCCAGTGAGATTTAACAAGATATTAATAATACATCTATATGCAGCAGAAGCTGTGTCTGTCAAATAATCAAACTTGAACTCACTGTTCTATTCAAAGACAACACAATTACATCTATTAAAGCCACAATGGAACTTGTTTCATCTTTGCCAATGTCAAGGGCAGCTGCAGTAGTGACTAATGTGGTGTGCTCCTTTGTGCCAAATTTAGGACATTCACAAAAAGACCACCAACATCTTTTCATCAAACCAAATGTTTGAGCTGTGCGTGAAAACAGAACAAGATTGCTTCCAGTAGCCAACTTTTCATTCACGCTTCCAGCACCTCTTGACCAATTGCCTTCAATGACTTACTAAATCACCTCCATTACTGAAAGCAGTGATTTCCCTACAGTTCTCCATCTCTGCTGATGGTAACTCCCTCCAGGCTTGCAAGTCCTTTTAGCCTACACATTTTAAAAATAAAATAAAGTACTCCCTGTACAACTTTGCCTTTCTTATCTATTTTAAGAAAAGTAAATGTATTTTGTTGCCATTACTCCTGATAGTAGGTCCAAGCTCAAAAATCTCCGGGGAATATCTTACCAATAAAATTAATGCCCCTTTGGGGAGTTCTTCTGTGAACTTATTTATGTTACATGGATAAAAAGCACATTACATAGCTCTCCCTCTGTGGTACTATTTCCTCTGAAGGCTGAACAGTATTTATTTTTCATTCTCTTCCTTCAATTCTCTCTTCCTTTCTGGCTGACTTGTCATGATTGTTTAAATAGAGATCACAAAAGGCCTTATTTATCCTGGCCATCACCTTAGTATATGGGCAAGCAAGGGAGAAAACAGAGGAATTCTCTGACCTGGAAGTGAGTCAAAAATGTACTGTGATGATCACCTCCCATTTCTCTTCACCAGTGCACAGGACAAGCTCCTCTTCTGTGGAGTACAGAATGAGTGGAGGAAAAAATTCAAGCTGCTTTATCTCCTCCTAGTCAGGATTTATCACCTCCTAGTCAGGGTCAAACCCTAATTCAAATCTAACCTAAATTAATACTTTTACTTTAAAGATGATTACAGTAGGACCCCCGTATCCACTGATTCATTATCCACTGATTCAGTTATCCACGGTTGGCAGAGGAAAAAAATTAAATAATTCAGCAACCACAAAGCAAACTATTGTCACAAACAGCAGCTGTAAAGCAAGCTATTGTCACAAATAGCATCTGTAAAGCAAGCTACTGTCACAAACAGCAGCCATAAACCATGCTGCTTTTTCAAAACAGCAGTCATAAAGCAAGCTACTGTCAGGAAACACCAGATTGGGGGGGGGGGCAGATGTTCTCTCTTATCCATGGTTATCATTATCCACGGGAAGGCCTGGAACCAATATCCAGCGGATACCGGGGTCCTACTGGAATATTGTTTTAAATGGTTAAAACAATGGTTCTTGTCAGTGCCCTTGAGCTCCTCAGAGGAGAGATTCAGTATATAGGGGTCAGAACATTGAGCCTGATATACAAGTAATAAGAAATATTCAGAAGGAATACTTGGAGAATGCGGAATCTAGCACTGTTCGGGAGACTACGCTTTCTCCAGAAGAGGAGAAAAGTCTCATTTTTAATCCAGATTTGAGCATCAAGCTGGAACAGAGCATTCACTCTTATCTGCAAGCTTATAATCTATTTGCTCGGGGGGACAGAGCAGACCATATCTAAAATTTGTAAAGCAGCAGTTAAAATGCCAACAGTTTTACGCTCTTAAGTTGAATTGCTCTTAAGTCGAACTGCTCTTAAGCCGGGGCACCACTGTATTTACTAAATTAACTAGAAACTATTTTAAGAGGTCAGCCAATTCACTGTGAAGATCAGTTAAGACCACTGTTAACTGGTATGTCCCAGGGAAGATGGTGGAAAGCCTCATCCAAGAGAAAATCTTAAAACACATAGAAGAACAAACTTTGCCGAGAGAAAATCAGCATGGCTTCTGCAAGGGTAAGTCTTGTCTGACAAATCTTGTAGAATTTTTTGAAAAGGTCAGCAGGCATGTAGATTTGGGTGAACCGGTGGATATAGTCTATCTGGATTTTCAAAAGGCCTTTGACACAGTCCCTCACCAGAGGCTGCTGAGAAAATTGCACAGTCAGGGGATAAGAGGGCAGGTCCTCTTATGGACTGAGAACTGGTTGAGATCCAGGAAACAAAGAGTAGGTGTCAATGGGAAATTTTTACAACGGAGAGAGGTGAAAAGCGGTGTGCCCCAGGGCTCTGTCCTGGGACCGGTGCTTTTCAATCTGTTCATAAATGACCTGGAGACAGGGATAAGCAGTGAGGTGGCCAAGTTTGCAGATGACACAAAACTTTTCCATGTGGTAAAAACCATAGAAGATTGTGAAGAGCTCCAGAAGGATCTCTCCAAACTGGGGGAATGGGCTACGAAATGGCAAATGCGTTTTAATGTAGCCAAATGTAAAGTAATGCATATTGGGGCGAAAAATCAAAACTTTATCTATCAACTCATGGGCTCTGAGTTATCCGTGACAGATCAGGAAAGAGATCTTGGTGTGTTGGTGGACAGCTCCATGAAGGTGTCTCCCCAATGTGTGGCAGTGGTGAAGAAGGCCAATTCCATGCTAGGACTTATCAAAAAGGGGATTGAAAATAAAACAGCCAACATTAAAATGCCATTATACAAAACAATATTAAGGCCGCATCTGGAGTATTGTGTACAATTCTGGTCACCGCATCTCAAGAAAGACATAGTGGAACTGGAAAAGGTGCAGAAGAGAGCGACCAAAATGATTACTGGGCTGGGGCACCTCCCTTATGAGGAAAGGCTAAAACATTTGGGGCTCTTTAGTCTGGAAAAAAGGCACCTGAGGGGGGATATGATTGAGACGTACAAAATAATGCAGGGCATGAGTAAAGTGGATAGAGGGAAGCTCTTTTCCCTCTCACAAAATACCAGAACTAGGGGACATGCACTCAAATTGAGGGCTGGGAGAGTAAGAACAGACAAAAGAAAATATTTTTTCACCCAGCGCATTGTTAGTCTATGGAACTCCCTGCCACAGGATGTGGTGATGGCATCTGGCTTGGATGTCTTCAAAAGGGGATTGGACAGATTCCTGGAGGAAAAAGTCCATCACAGGTTACAAACCATGATGGAGATGTGTAATCTCCAGGCTTAAAACCAGGGTACTTCAAGGGCCAGATGCAGGGGAGTGGTATCAGGAGACAGATATCTAGTCTCATGCGTTCCCAGACGCATCTGGTGGGGCCACTGTGAGATACAGGAAGCTGGACTAGATGGGCCTTTGGCCTGATCCAGCATGGCTCTTCTTATGTTCTTATGTTCTTATGTAACCTATTTACTTACATTTTCCCACCCATCTGTATCACATTTCTTTCTCTTCTAACCAGTCTGATGCACTCACACCAGATTAGTGCACCTTGTGCTTCATAATTATTCATTAATATATATCACTTATGCTTTAGAAGGGAGAACTATATTAAAAAAATTATAAAGGAATGTTATTTTATTCTATACTTGTAAGCAGATAAAAAAGATTTATGAGCAATACCTTGTAAATACATTGGGATTACTCAGATAACAAATAAGATGAGGATTTAAAATTTTAAAGCATCAGCAATTAACATTTAAAATTCATCATGAACTAACACGGACTAGTCATGAAGTAAAAATTATAAATAATGATATAGCTATTTGTGTTGACAAAATCACTTCACACAGATAGTGAAGGGCCACAACTTGGGAAGGAGGGGGAAGCAAGCCATGTGGCCCAGCTGCCACACTAGGGTGTGTGCCAAAATGACAAAATAGTATTTATGCATTGTACTATTCCACACCCCTTCCAGAAGCTGGCAGGCAGAACCATATTTGCCCCACAGGTGACACAGACTCTAGTTGTGGGCTTGAGATAGTAGATGACTGTTCTAAAGCTGATCGAAACTCAGCTGATATAGAGACAGTTTCTTCCTTAGTCTCACATACTGTGGCATCTTTTTGTAAGCTTCATCTATCTTATAGTTGTAAAAAGTGGCCCGTCTAAGATCTCCTAGAGATCAAAACATTTTTTCTGGTAGATCATCTGGAAAAAATAGGTGTGCTGATACTGAAAGCTGCAATCTTATGCAGACTTATCTAAAGCAAACCCCCAGTTCCTTAATTACCTAACATTGTGCCTGAGGCAAGAATACAAAAAGTGTTCCTCCAATTGCTTCTGAGTATTATCTACCTAGAAAACCCTGGAAAAGTTTTCTGTAAGTTGGACTCAACAGCACATTTATTATTATTATTATTATTATTATTATTATTATTATTATTATTATTATTATTATTATTATTATTATTATTATTATTATTATTAACTTCCTTGGTAGTGGTTTTGCTTAAAAGGTCCATAAAAGAAACAAGCTCATTCTTATACCCTAAAAATAATAAATAAATGATAATTATATAATATTCGACCTGCTATCAAATAACCAGAAATATTAATACAAGTCAGCTTGTACAGAACAGTCTTCTTAACAATTTCTCTGGTGCCACACAACAACTATGGTTCTCAAAAAGAACCAAGAGTGTGGGGAACAGGCATCACAAGTCCATATAAAATACCTGACTAAATTTTCAACACTTCATACAATTTGGCTGCATAAATCCCATTCAATCATTCACTACCTTACTAAGTAGAGATGGGCACGACTTAGCGGTATTCCCGTTTCCATTTCCGTTACTCGTATCCGTTACTCTACGGAAACGGTAACGGGAATTACTCCGCCAGAATTCGAGCTCGAACCGACGAACGAACAATTTGGTCTGATTTGTCGTGCTCGTTACTTGCATGCGGTGATCGCGCAATGCCAAGCGGCACAGAAAAAGTTTTTAAAAGTAAAAAAAAAAACGATTCCTGGTCCAAAATGGCGACCGCAATATTTTTTTTGAAATCCTTTCCCAAAACCCGACCAAAGCACCACAGAAACATGCGAAAGTTACCTATTTTAAATGCTTGATTTTTTTACAGTAGCAGCAGTGGGTTTGTCTTGCCAAAATACGTCTCCATTGATTTTATTTTATTTTTTTCTTAATTTATTTTTTTACACCTGCACAACGATGGGCTGGCCATGGGACGGGACCATGCAAATTTTCGGAGCCATTCCACCAATCGCATGGACAGGTTTTAACTGACACTTCTGGATGTGCCAGAGGGCATAAAAAGCTGAGGCAGTTCCAGTCCGTCACAGTCTGGGCTTGGATCTTGTGGAGGGTGGTCAGGGCTGGATTGCTGCGCTCAGTCTAGTTTTGATTTCGCGGTCGCGGTCGCGGTCTCGCTAGGCAGGGGGGGAATTGAATTGATTTTAATTCGGAAAACATAATAATTTCTTTTATTCCCTGTGGGGAATAGCAACGCAGTGTTTATTCTTTTTTTGTTTTCTGCATTTTTGAGAAAGAGTTCCATTTTTTATTTGCTTATATTTGCTTCAAGGGGGAGGGAAGATTTGAGTGGGAGCGGTAGGGGAGGGGAGGTGCTGCGGATTTATTTTGAAAATATATTATTTTACACTACCATACCATTTCTTTTGTATCCCAATTTCCCACCAAGTTCATTTACTTGGCCAAGGTCCTTTTACCCTGCGCCTACAGCTTTTTTGCTGCTCTTGCAATTGGGGTTTTGGAAGGGAATCCAGCAACCCTATCCTACCCTAGTAGCAGCTTATAGTTTTATTCCATTTATTTTCTATTCTACAGTTTATTAGCAAGTGGCAAGCAACAGCCAAGGTCCAGTACTAGTGCTTAGAAGGGGAGGTTGGAGGCTGTGGATTAAATTATTTTAAAAATATTATACAGAGTACAGACTGAGTAGGCAGAGTCTCCCTCGCCAACCAGTGCACTCCAATTTCTCAAACACATTTGTTGGCAACAAGGCTAGGGCACCTTCCTCTGTAGAACATTTTACAATTTCATTTTACTTAACACTTATAGATATTCTTTCACTTGTCCAACACCTCATTCATTTTTTTGCAGTCAGGCACTCAAACAAACATTTGTTGAAGGGCAGGCACCCAGCCACCTCTATAGAACTTTTTCTTCAATTACATCTTTGAAGAAGTTCCATTCATCTTAGTTACTGTGCATTATTTGTGAAAGTTGGGTGCTGCCAGATTTTGCAAACCCCTTGCTTCTATTAGCTTGGTTTTTGTGCAGTTGTAACTTACATCTGTGAAGAAGTTAAGTTACAGTTCTCCTAATTACACTTGCCCTGTGCATTGTGAAACTTGTTTGCCAGGATTGGCAAACCCCTTGCTTCTAGTAGCTTGGTTTTTGTGCTGTTTTTGTGAGTCAACTTCACTCATTTACTCGCCAGTTTGCCACCAGTCTACATACACAATTACATTTTTGAAGAGGTTACATTTCTCTTTGCTACACTTGCCCTGTGCTGTGCATTGAGAAACTTGTTTGCCAGGATTGGCAAACCCCTTGCTCCTATTTCCTTGTTTGTTGTGCTGCTGTTGTGAGTCCATCTCACTCATTTACTTGCCACCACAGTTTACATACACAATCCAATTACAACTGTGAAGAAGTTACAGTTCTCTTTGTTACACTTTCCCTGTGTAGGGCATTGAGAGACTTGTTTGCAAGGATTGGCAAACCCATTGCTCCTATTACCTTGTTTGTTGTGTTGTTGTTGTGTGAGTCCATCTCACTCATTTATTTGCCCCCACAGTCTACATACACAATCCAATTACAACTGTGAAGAAGTTACAGTTCTCTTTGTTACACTTGCCCTGTGCAGGGCATTGAGAGACTTGTTTACCAGGATTGGCAAACCCCTTGCTCCTATTTCCTTGTTTGTTGTGCTGCTGTAACTTGTGAGTCCATCTCACTCATTTACTTGCCACCACAGTCTACATACACAATCCAATTACAACTGTGAAGAAGTTACAGTTCTCCTAATTACAGTTGCCCTGTGCAGGGCATTGAGAGACTTGGGTGCCAGGATTGGCAAACCCCTTGCTCCTATTTCCTTGTTAGTTGTGCTGCTGTTGTGAGTCCATCTCACTCATTTACTTGCCACCACAGTTTACATACACAATCCAATTACAACTGTGAAGAAGTTACAGTTCTCTTTGTTACACTTGCCCTGTGTAGGGTATTGAGAGACTTGTTTGCAAGGATTGGCAAACCCATTGCTCCTATTACCTTGTTTGTTGTGTTGCTGTTGTGTGAGTCCATCTCACTCATTTATTTGCCCCCACAGTCTACATACACAATCCAATTACAACTGTGAAGAAGTTACAGTTCTCTTTGTTACACTTGCCCTGTGCAGGGCATTGAGAGACTTGGGTGCCAGGATTGGCAAACCCCTTGCTCCTATTTCCTTGTTTGTTGTGCTGCTGTTGTGAGTCCATCTCACTCATTTACTTGCCACCACAGTTTACATACACAATCCAATTACAACTGTGAAGAAGTTACAGTTCTCTTTGTTCCACTTGCCCTGTGCTGTGCATTGAGAAACTTGTTTGCCAGGATTGGCAAACCCCTTGCTCCTATTTCCTTGTTTGTCGTGTTGCTGTTGTGTGAGCCCATCTCACTCATTTACTTGCACAGTTTCTTGGTGCTTTTCTTTACTATCGCATTATACATTCCCTGGCCTGAGCCACAAGAAGTGAGAAAAATGAGGAGGGGTCGCACAGCTAGAGGGCAGGGGAGGGGTACCCCTACTAAGATAAATAGGGGCACGTTTCTGAGGGAAGGGACAGGAAGTAGTGCAGAAAGTGATACTGGTGCAACTCCCTCCCCGAGTAGCAGTGCCAGTGGCACAAGCAGCACTGTGCCATCGTCTGTCACCGAGGGAAGCATGGATGGGGCGTACCAAATCCCATCTCCGTTACCTGACAGCCCCACCCTTAATCAGCAAGAAGACAAGGGCTCTGATTCTGAAATGGCATCAGAATCAGAATCAGGCTCCTTGTTTCTAAACCTGCCAGATTCTGAGGACCTGTTGGCAGGGACAGACTTAAGGCAGGCTCCAGGCAGTGACGGAAGGAGCAGCCCTCTTTCCACCCAGAGTACCACCAGTGAGAGCAGTAGTACTAGTCTACTTTCCCGGCAGGGCAGAGGCCACACCAGGACCACAGCAGCGGCAGCGGCAGGCAATAACAGAGGGGGCGTTACTTTCTGTAAGCCACGAGGGTGTCTCTGGGAGCATTTTGACAACAGCCCCCAAGACGCAAGGATGGCAGTGTGCAAGATATGCGGGGTGGTCTTGCGCAGGGGGAATGACCCCAAACACCTCTCCTCCAGTGGGTTGCGCAGCCACCTGATGAGGAAGCACCCTGGGACTCTGCCTGGAACCCTGTCAGGCCCTTGCTCTTCAGGGAGGAAGAGAGGGGAAGAAGGGTTACAGAAAGAAAAACACAGCTCCGCTAGTGAGAGTGGGAAGAGGCAGGCCACTCTGCAGGAAGTGGGGCTGTTGGGTGGGACTTTTGTCAGCCCACAAAATAGGGCCAAAGCACAGGAGACCACCACTCGAGTGGTGGGTGAAATGGTGGCCATGAACGGGTTGCCGCTCTCCTTTGTGGAGTCATCAGGCTTCAGGCACCTGATGAAGCACGTGGCACCATGGTACGAGACTCCATCCCGGCGTACCTTCAGCAGGTGGGTGCTTCCCTCCCTTTATGAGTCTGTCAGGGACAGGATCCGGGCCCTGCTGCAGGCGGCCAGAGGGAGGAAGATCCACTTCACTTCCGACCTCTGGACCGGTGGGCACCACGGATACCTCTCACTGACTGCTCATTGGTGGCAACCCAAGGAGGTCCTGGAGCCCCGGTCAGCCCATGAGCAGCTGCAGGGGGAGGCACAAGGCAGCACCCCAAGAGGGTATAGGGTGGTGCTTCTCCAGGCACAAAGCATGGAGGACAACGCCACAGGGATCAACATTGCTGACGTTCTCAAGACAGCAATGCGAGAGTGGGGATTGGGGACAGAGGGACAGGTCAATCGTGGAGTCATGGTTATAGACGCGGGCCGTAACATGACCAACGCGGTTCTTGGGGCAGGGTTCCAGGACATCGTGTGCGCAGCACACAAACTGCATCTACTGGTGGGTGATGCCATTGGCCTGGGTGCACCAAAGGACTCCTGGAGTGAGGGGACCAGGGAGACCAGGGCCTTGCTGGACAAGTGTCAGAAGATCGTGGGGCACTTCGCTCACAGCGTCAAGGCAGCCAGGATGATGCGTGAGAGGCAGGCGGAGACGGGCCGACCAAAGCACGTCCTGATCCAGGATGTGACCACCCGGTGGAACTCCACCCACGAAATGGTCAAGCATCTGGTGGAGCAGAAGGGAAGTGGTGGAATACATCATGTCAACCACCCCAGTCCTGCATGAGGGGAGGGAATTGGACCTTGGTGCTACCGAGTGGCTCACCCTCTCCCAGATGGCGGGTATCCTGCAGCCTTTTGAGGAGACCACCCACGTCCTCAGCAGCTACAACGCCAGCCTGGGCCACGTTCTCCCCCTGGTCAATGCCCTTCGCCAATGCCTAGAGACCAGTATCCGGGAAGAAGGCAATCTTCTCCCTAAGAGCAGGGCATTGGCAGACAGGCTGTTGACCGGCGTGGATACCCGCCTTGGCCCACTAAGAAGGGAAAACGTGTACCAGATGGCCTGCCTGTGCGACCCTCGCGTCAAGGGTTCCCTGGCGGCCAGCACTGCCGAACTGAAATCCTGGAAGACGGAGCTATGCCATCAAGTCAGGGCTGTCTCCGATGAGGGCCAGGCATTTCAGAGGGCGCACGGAAGCCAGAGCGATGCTGAGGAGGAGTCCTCGCAAGGATCCACATCCCTCTGTACTCCAGGAGCATTCACCCAGAGACCAGGCTCCGTTCCAGCAGCCAACTACCTGGCCTCTGCCCTAGCCATGGCAGTTTCCTCCTCAGTGGAGGCAAGGGAGGAAGAAGTAGCAGACCCCGCTCAGACCATGGTGAAGGAGTACATGGCCGAGCCCCTCCAACCCCTCAGCTCGGACCCACTGCACTACTAGGCCAGAAAGGCAGACCTCTGGCCCGCTCTTTCAACTCTGGCGTTGGACCTCTTGTCTATCCCACCCACCAGTGTCCAGAGTGAGCGTGTCGTCTCCCACATGGGAGATGTCCTGAGGCCGCGCCGCTGTCGCCTGGACCCGGAGACGGTGGAAAGGTTGACTTTCATCCGCTTCAACCTTTCCACCTTGGGATTACCCCAACACTCCAAGAACTAAGTTGCTGCCTGTAACCTAACCTCCTTCCTGCAATCCTCCATGCCCGCCTGCAAGCCTGCCTGCCTCCCCTTGGCCCTACGAGCCTGCCTGCCTGCCTGCCTGGCCCTGTGACTACCTGCCGACTCCAGTGCCTAATGCCTGCAAAACTGCCTGCTTGACTGCCTGCCTGCCTGCCTACCTGTATTCTCTCTCACACACAATTGACGGGTACTATTAGTGGCCCAATTTTTCTAGCCCTGGCCTGTCTCCAAACCAGACAGGGCCACTCAAAGTGTCATTGGAAAGGGTCTGTCTGTATTGGCCCAATGTTTCCCCTTTTGCCATGGCTGGTCTGAGAAAGACCCTAATACCTGCCTTCCTTGGTGCTTCACACCGTTCCCTGGGGTTTAGGCACCAATCTGCTAACAAAGTGGTGAGGAAGCACTTTACAACAACCTACCTCAAAGACTGAGTATCAGGGGGCAAGCTCCCCTCCTTACAGCCTTAAAGAAATAGACCCACCTAGTTCTCCTGCTTCCACTCTGTCTCCTTGGCTGCCAAAACCCGGTCTCCTGGGATGGCGATAGAAACTCTGCCTGCCAAGGCAGAAACAATCCTCCCTACTGGCACTTTGGCTTAGTGCCTTCCCAATCCCTAGCCTTGGAGGATGGTATCCTCTAAGCATGCGCCTAAGCTACACACACATACCTTATAAGCCAGACTAGATGCTTCCCTGCCTGCCCGGCCCTCTGCCAACCTGCCTGCCTGTCAGACTCCACCAGTCCCGGCTTTGAGCATGCCTTCAAGTTGCTTCTCATTCAACCTCCTTCAGTCTGCCCTTCTGGCCTCCCAGTCCCATACTTTGTCATCTGGTCTGATCTGTGAACCACTAAGAAGGGCTGTGGAAAGGGAAAGACAGGAGCTCCGCTTCTAGTGGGAAGAGGCAGGCCTCTCTGCAGGAAGTGTTGCCGCTGTGTGGGAGTTTTGTCCGTCTCCGCTACCGCTAATTTTCACTCTGAGCTGCAATGCACTGTTAAGGGAGGGACAAGGAAGCCTCCAGGCTTGGTGCTTGGTGGATACTCTGACGCACACTGACTGTGTGAGTCTGTAATTCTCACAGACCTAGCTCTGTCTCCTCCGCCACTCTTTCCACTGGGCTGCCAGCTGTGGCTCACAAAGAAGGGAAACGTCCTTGTTGTGTGTGCGTACTCCTGTCCGAAAGTCCCCTGTGTGGATCTTGGTGCTGTGCTGTGTGACTCATTGTGCGCACACACGGTGCTTAAACATTTTATAATCATTTCTGCCCTAACCCCGGAACAAAGGCTGCCGGACAAGAAAAGTTACTGGTTGCAAATCTAGGTTGTGATTGATGATGATGATTGAGTTATGGGAACACTCTTCAGGAACAGCTGGTGGTGGGCTTAGGGTTAGGGTTAGGGGGGATGTTTAGGCCTCCGCTGCTCTGTCCTCTGGGCTGCACCACACTGTGTCTCACTAAGAAGGGCTGGAGTGGAATGTACTTGCGTGTACCACAGTTCTGCACAATAATCGTTTGTTTCTTAGAAATTGAAGAGCCTTTCAGGAGGAAGTTCCAGGCTTGGCTCTTGGAGTTGTGGAACTGCTGTGATTCACTACGAAGGGCATGGAGATGGAATGCCGGCACGGCAGTTAGGAGCAGTCTACCAGCACACAGCTTGGAAAGAAAGTCAGAAAGCTTGGCTGGCTGTCCTTTTAGAAGCCTGTGTGGTCAAAGACTCAGACTCACTCTAGCTCTGTGTCTTCTCCCTGCCTGCCTGTCAGGCTCCCCCCACTTCCAGCTTAGAGGAGGCCTTCCAGCCGCTTCTCCTTCACCCTAACAGCATGGTCCAGTTAGTGCTTCAAGTTCAGCCCTGTCGCCACTGCCCTCAACTTGCCCATGCAGCAACCACGGCTGCACCCGCCTCTTGGCGGAAAACCACTTGAAGACCAACTGTAACAGTGCATTCACTCATCAACTATTTTGTTTAGAAGAACTGGTGGACTCTGTCATCCCACGTGGGGGGGGGGTCTTCACGCAGTCTAGGTTGGGAAATCCCTTGGCTGAGGGAGGGGCGATTCGGTGGTTCTCCTTCAACCCCCTCTAGTCTGGCCTTCTGGCCTCCCCTACCCTTCACTCTGGGTTGCACACACTGTGCCTCACAGATAAGGGCATTGTGCTTGTGTGCTAGAAAACAGCCGTGGGGTGGGCCCGTGATTAGGCAGAACTCTGCCTTGCTCTCCTCAAGGTGGTTGCGCAGCCACCTCATGTGAAAGCACCCTTGGACTCTGCCTGGGACAGTGACAGGACTCTGCAGGAAGGAGTGCCACAGTGTGGGAGTGTTGTCAGCCTCCGGACCGCCAATTAGTCTTCAGTGGGCTGCCATTGCCATACACTGTGGCTCACAAAGAAGGACAACTTACTGCCATGCTGGTGGCCCTCTGTCACCGTTATAAATAGGACAGTTTATCAGAAAGTTCAAGGCTTGGCTCTTAGAGTTGTGGGGAATGTGATTCACTACAAAGGGCATGCCACTGGGATGCAATGCACTGACTGTGGCTCTCTGTGAAGGGAGGGAGCAAGGAAGCCTCCAGGCTTGGTTCTTTGTGGGTACTCTGACTCACACAGACAGTGAGACTGTGGTTCTCAGGCCTACTGTCTTCCGTGGACTGCAAAGCTATGTCACTCACTGAGAAGGGAACATGGCTGTGCTGGCCTGCTAGGAGTTTACGGGGAAAGCAGCACACAGCTGTGGAGGAAGACCCTCTGGCTTGCAGTCCTTTTGTCAGAGTGGTCTCAGGCCTCAGAGTCAGACACCATGTGGACTCTGCTTTTCCACTGGGCTGCCAACTGTGGCTCACGAAGAAGGGAAGCCTGCGTAGGTGTACATAACAGATTGTCGGAAAGGTGCAGCCTGGCCCTTGTTGGTGGATGGATACTTGGAGTCACTGACTGTGAGTCTGTGAGGGAAGGGGGACTGTGTTCCATTTGCTGCAACCCACTGTGGCTCACGAAAAGGGCATTTTCCTGGCATCCTCCTCAGGCCATTCAGCTACGCTGGGGAGCTTGAGCTTCCTGGCAATGATCCTCCCCTACAGAGGCCCTGTGGCCTCAGACTCAGGCTATGTGGCCTCCTCCAGCCACTCTTTCCTCTTGGATGCAAAACACTGTGGCTCACTAAGAAGGGAAGAGTAGTTGTGTGCAGCACGCACTCCAGTAGTTTCTCTGACAGTTCCAGGCTTGGTTCTTGGAGTGTTGGAGCTGGGATTCACTACAAAGGGCATGGTAGTAGTTTGCAGGGAGTTTCTAATTCACACAGACCTAGCTCTGTCTCCTCCGCCACTCTTTCCACTGGGCTGCCAGCTGTGGCTCATAAAGAAGGGAAAAAATGTACCAGTTGCGTGGTGGTGGCACCACCATTTATAAATAGAACAGTTTTCCGAAAGTTCAAGGCTTGGCTTTTGGAATTGTAGGAGCTGGGATTCACAACGAAGGCCATGGTCGTGGATTGCTGGCCCAGCATTCAATTACTCCAGCTTGTGGCCTCCACCACTCTTTCCTCTGGGATGCAAGACACTGTGGCTCACAAGGAAGGGAAGAGGAGTTGGGTGCCAGCACTCCATTAGTTTATTGCAAAGTTGCAGGCTTGGCTCTTGGAGTTGTGTGGGAACCAACTGTGATTCACAAAGAAGGGCATGGTAGTAGACTGCCGGGCCGGCAGTTAGCAAGTCTACCAGCATACAGCTGGGGACTTGGGGAGGAAGAGTCAGACTCAGAATGTGGCTTGCTGTCCTTTTTGCAGCCTTTGTCGTGCCAGACCAAACTCAAGGTGATTGGCCTCCTCCGCCAGTCTTTCCTCTGGGCTGCAAGACGCCGTGTTTCACACAGAAGGGGGGTACTGATTTCAACAGCGTTCGTACTACGTACAGCACCACCCAAGAGTTTGTCAGAAAGTGCCATGTGGTGCATCGCAGGCAGTGTGGTGCCAGACCAGACTCAAGGTGATTGGCCTCCTCCGCAACTCAGTCCTCTGGGCTGCAAGACACTGTGACCCAAGGCCAGTGGCATTTAAATTCCTGTCATGCCATTCAGCTCCATCCTTTTTATACTGGAGCTGGCAATGAGCCTGCCGCACTCTGGCTCTGTGCTGTGGTGCTCTCATACTCTGCCTTGTGGCCTGGCCGGAGTGGCCGCCCTTTCTCTGGCCTTATGGACGCATCGACCAGAGATAGTCCTCCTCCTTGTATAGCCTAGTGGGCTGGGCTGTGGGCTGTAAAACTTGTCAGAGCAGCCCAGAGCCCTATCCCATTCCCATCCCTACCAAAACTATTCCTGGTTGTAGCTACTAGCTAGGTACGTAGCTTAACCACCTCAGGCTCTAACTGCTAATGTTTTTGTTGACCATGACCAAAAGCAGGGTTGCATTGGCTTTGGCTTTATTGCTTGTCCTTTAAGTGTGTGTGACTTTGACTGTAAATGTGAAGTGAAGGCAGAAGGACCTTGGTGATGGGGGGCCAATTTGAGAGGAGTAGAGTAGTAGACCCCTCATCCAGATTTGGGGAGGAACGGAATGTCTGTTTCTCCTGCTGCCTCTGAGAGAGGTGGAGGGGAGATGGGATGGATTCAAAACCAAACAACAAAAAGTACAACAAACAGGCACATCAGCCAGACCAAGTAGGGTGGCTGGCTGGTTCAGCATCAGCAGATTCAGCACAGCAGACCAAGAGAAAAAAAAGAAATGCAAATTTGTTTCTGCCCCACTTTGTTTGCTTGGATGCACTAGCCTTGTTGTGCAGCAGCAAGTCCATCACCCAGGCAGGTTTAAACTGTATTTCGCCTGCTCATTTGCGGGACCCGCGCCCACCCGCCTGTGCGCCCGCGCGCCCGCGCGCCCACCCCCGCGCTAGCCACTCCCCCTGCCACTGCCGCTGCCGCCGCCCACGCATGTACCCCCGCGCCACCGCCGCCCGCGCTGCACCCGCAAGCCGCAAGTCTCGGTCGGACATCAAAATGCGCAAAATCGCGGCAGAAACAGAAACGAAAAAATGAAAAAACAAACCGACTAATTTTTGCAAATTTTCGCGAAAAACGGAGACAACCCGAAACGGAACCGGCCCAACTAACGACAACTCGAAAAAAAAAATTCAAGTCGTGCCCATCTCTATTACTAAGCAATCCTTGCCTAGAAGAGCAGTGATTGAAACCTCTTCATTGTCACTTTCTACACCTAGAAAACAACAATTGTAGGGGAATTGCTGCTACTTGCATGTAGGCTTTTTATAGTACATGAGCATGAACCCTAAAATATATATTTGTTCTTGTCTCCACATAGAGCTTGCATTTGAGCAGGTATATTGTTCTTGTAGAAAGCAAATGGAGAGCAGAGGGGGCAGCTAATCCATTCAATTTTATTTTAATATTTGTAACACTGTTCTGTTTTAATTTTTTTATTAGCTTTGATGTTTATAAAACTGTTTTGCAAGCTGCCTTGGGTCCCAATTCTGAGTGAAAGATGACATAAGATAAGATAAGATAAGGTAAGATAAGATAAGATAAGATAAGATAAGATAAGATAAGATAAGATAAGATGATAAGATAAGATAAGATGATAAGATAAGATAAACTTGCAAGCATGGTGAGCTTACCAAGCCAGGGAACAAGAGAATAAGTCTATAGAAATGCCCTTCCTTCCTTCTGGCATGGTGTGCCTGGGAGCATTGATGTATATTTTGTTTATTTTATTCTGAGTGCCTCAGGTATACATGCCCAAGGCAAATGCTACCTCACTTTACCCTTGCTGCCATTGTGTAATCCCATTGAACCCAGTGGGACATAACTCTGCTGACAGATCCATGTTTGCAGTCGTTCAAACTGGATTATTATTGCAGAGCATGCTGTATCCTTCCCTGAGTATCTGTTGTGCCCCATTTCTCCAAAATGATATACCGTATATCAAGGGGCAGACATTTTTTTCTGTAGCAGTCAGATGTACTTCCTTATTTCTGTTTTGATTAATGCTTGGGTTATTTTCCCCTTCACTGGAGTGACTCAACACCCTTTCAATTAGACACTAGAAGAAAGTGCATTTTGAATAACTTTTAACAATGGATAGATAGCTGCTCTGCTTGTAACTGAGTGGGCATAGAGATTATTAGTGGTGGTTCACCTCTTTACTATTACTCTGAAAGCTTTAAATCGGATTCAAACATTAAATGACAGTGATTATTTCTGTGCCAACTAAAGAAATTGGGAAAAATAAAGCTATTTCCAGTCTCATCACTAGATTTATCTGCCGTCTGATCAACAGCTGAGAGAAACAGTGGAAATAGTTCATATGTGATGAGCATGCATGTTGTTAAGAAAAAGACCAAGACCACCACCAACAAAAACAACAACGGCAGCAGCAAATTAAAACAATCCAGGAAAAAGCCAACAGTCCAAATATATGGTAATAGATGAAAGAAATATCAGTCAAAAGAAACTGAGGAGTTTGCCACACAGGATGGATGCTCTGAACAGCCATAGTGATATTGTAAGCCGAGCAGAAACTATTTTAAGAGGTCAGCCAATTCACTGTGAAGATCAGTTAAGACCACTGTTAACTATTGTTAACTAGACATACCAGTTAACAGTGGTATTAACTGATCTTCACAGTGAATTGGCTGACCTCTTAAAATAGTTTCTAGTTAATTTAGTAAATACAGTGGTACCCCGGCTTAAGAGCAGTTTGACTTAAGAGCAATTCAACTTAAGAGCGTAAAACTGTTGGCATTTTAACTGCTGCTTTACAAATTTTAGATATGGTCTGCTCTGTCCCCCCCCCCCCGAGCAAATAGATTATAAGCTTGCAGATAAGAGTGAATGCTCCGTTCCAGCTTGATGCTCAAATCTGGATTAAAATTGAGACTTTTCTCCTCTTCTGGAGAAAGCGTAGTCTCCCGAACAGTGCTAGATTCCGCATTCTCCAAGTATTCCTTCTGAATATTTCTTATTACTTGTATATAAGGCTCAATGTTCTGATCTAGATTAAAGTCAAGACTCTCATCTGCTTCTGTATTGAGCTCAGGAAAAAGCTCAGAATGAAGAGAGTCAACAACATTCTGAAGTTTATCAAGCATATCCATAAATTGCTTGTCTGACACTGGTTTCCGGCTCATTGTTCTTGTTTCACTCAATTGTAATCCACTTCAAAGGGTTAACCACTTCCAGAAGGGAGGGGTGTAAAAGGGAGAGCAAGGACAGAAAGGAACAAAGGGGAAAAATCCAAGTCTATTATCTAAAAAGTTTGTTTTGGAAGCATTGAGACTTCCAAGGTCAAATAGTTTCCTTTTTCTTCTCTCAGCTGGGCAAATGACTCCATAAAACAATATATATATGAATGTAAGAGCTTCAAAATAATACTGTCTTAAAGTTTAATCTCCCAACACACGCCTTTTCAGGAAGGGGGGGAATTAGTACTTATTCAAGCAGAAAAGTGTCCCAGATGAAGCACAAGAATAAAAAAATAGGGGAAAACATACCATCTTAGTTACGGCAGTAAAATTCCAAAATATTCTATAATTATTTACATTTTCCAGTGCACACAGTTTGAACCACCGCCATGACAGATGGCAGATGGACATTCCTCTGAACAGGAGAGATAAGGTGATACTGAAGCTATGAAGCTTGCCACCGCAATTCTTCACAGCCCCTAGATGCTGTCTCGCTTTACCACCACCCCTCCAAGGGCAGCTTACCCTTTCAGGTCCTGTTTATCTGGAGGAATTCAGCCTGATAAGCTAGAGAGCTTATCAAGGTGTTTCACTACAGCGAAACCAGAACCGGAACTCTCGTAATTGCTCTTTTACATGCAATATGGTATTCATGTCCTAATAATTTAGCAGAGGTAGTATCAAGACATATTCCTCTTCAGAGGACTCAGTCCACAATTCCAGAACCTTTGAACTAAGGTGGCAAATGTCAGCTTTTAGGAATTCTTGCCCTCGGCCCCAAAGCTGAGGAATGTTCTCTCCCCCCCCCCATCTTCACATACATTTGGAACCAGAGTTTGACAAATTTAGATGAGGTCTGAAAACCTATTTCTTCGACTTGGAAACTGAGGTGTCGGATATGTTTATGTGCCTTCATAGAGCTTTCAAAGTAAATGAGATATTTAAGGAGTGGTTTTACCAGTATCATACAACCCCAGTCAATCCCCATGGTTGAGTAGGAATTCCAACCAACGCAGTGGATAGTCCTAGTCCATCTCTTGATCCACTACATCACACCAGGTATCCTCTAGATGTCAGCTGTAGGAAGAAGAAATAGACGGGTGGGGAACTGAACTCCCAATCTCTGACTTTACAGCCTAAACCATGGAGCTATCCTGGCAATCAGGGTATGCATAATGGAAATAATAATACATATATTCCCAGCTCTTTCGTCTGTAAATGTGCTCATCTTAAAGTGGTCCACAGACCAAACTCTATAGTCTGTTACTACAGGGAACTTCAAAACTACTGATATATAGCAAGTGAAGGAGCAGTTGAGTAAATTGAGCATTTGAGAGTGGGAAAGTGAAGAGGTATCCAGGACAAAACAGACAGAAGTTGGCATTTCTAGAGATATGCAGTTGCTTGCATTCCACACAACCCTCCTCTGCTTTCTTTTTTTTTAAGTTTGTTCCTATAACATGTGATATGTGTGACAGCCAGGGGCATGAGATGAGAGCAGAGCAGTGCATGTCTTAATGCCACAAGAAGATATGCAGATTCAGAGACAAGGCAAGTTACAAAATGAATAATACTGCCAGCCTGGACTGTGGCTCTGCCAGCTGGAGGATTCTGGGAGTTTTCAACCAAAACAGTAATTTGTCCCATCTCTATTACACACAGGGAAGAAAACAGTGCAAATCAGAAACAGTGCCATCTATCCTGTCCTGTTGAATTCCATGGAAGCATGGTGGCTTATATTAGAAGAAAGCAAGGCTCTAAAGCAGAATCGTGCACATGCAAGTGCGCGCGCACACACACGTATTTAACGGGAGGGGAGAATCTGTTTTGTCCTAAGAAAATTCAGATTAAAACCAGGGGCATGGCATGGGAAGGGCAAGGGGACATGGCACCCTGGGTGCAACAATTAGGGCAGCTCAGGCGGGCTGAGGGGGAGTGGTGGGGGGCTCACTCTCCTTTGTATTGACCCCAGGGGGGCACAAAAACTGACTTTTGCCCTGGGCTCTGGAAGCCCTAGCTATGCCTCTGGTTAAAACTAGGCATCTCAAGAACTCCTTCTGCAACAAATGGCATATTATTTCAGAGAAACATCACATTTAAAGTTAAATACCTGTGACCACAAGCAGATTAACATTCAGAGCTGAAGCAAGCACTGCACAGAAAGTCAGTGTTGATCTCAAAGTTGAACTTGGAATCTTCCCAGCTATTTAAGCCAGTGGGGATAACATCACAGTGTGTGGTATCACACTCCATGCTTGTTAGTAACTAGGCATCTTGTAAAATGGCACCAACTCTCCTCCTTTTTAGTCTCATTAAAGATCCCCAAGGCTTCTTCTACCAGGGAGAAAAGGGTCTATGGGAGACCACCAGGGAATACCAGGTGCCGTAGGCGCCTGGAGTAGGAACTGGAAAAACTACTCTAGTATTTCTGCCAAGAAAACTCCATGGACATGGGGTCACAAAGAGTCGGTCATGACTGTAACGACACAACACACAATTATGGAACCATCTACCCCCTGAAATTCGGCTGGCACCCTCGCTTCAAATTTTTAAAAAACTATTGAAGACCTGGTTCTATAGAATGGCATTCCCTGATTCTTTAAACATTTAGTAAGGCACTATTTTTAAACGATTTTATCAAATCTCTTGCCAGTTTTAGTTTCATTTTAGCTTCATTTTAGTTTTTGTTGTTGATTTATGTATATTTTTTATTTTGTACATTGTATTTTGGTTTTTAAAATGTATTCCTTTGTTTGTTGTTACATGTTGTAAACCGCCCAGAGTAGCCCTTGGTCTAGATGGGCGGTATAAAAGTCAAATAAATAAAATAATAATAATAATAATAATCCTATGTCACATTTTTGCCTTCCCTTGCTGGATTTCTTTTTCTTGTGAACTTTTATTTAATTTTCCCTCATCATTTATAGTAAGTGGGAGGATTATGTAACACAATCTAGCTATGTAGCTCAGTAAGTTAGGGTATCTGCCGACAGGGCCGGCAGTTGGTAGTTCTATTCCCCATGATGCCTCCTGAGAGTAGAGCCAGCTGGTGTGGCCTTGGGCAAGTTGCACAGTCCTAGGGTGACCCCAGAAGAAGGAAACAATAAACCACTCCTCAGCACTGATTGTGAGAACCTTGACCATGTTCACCAGAAGAACTAACCTGAAGGCACACAATTATTATTATTATTATTATATACAACCCAACCGCATGCACAACACCAGCTGGGGACTGGCACAAAATGCTAGTCATATCTCTTTCTCTTGCTACGGATGTCTACCATAATAAATTCTCTTTGCTGCTGAATCCAAACCTCAAACCATCCTGATGATATTTTCCCTTAGATCCCAGATTCAACACACAACCAGCTAATACATATTCTGCCTACAGACACACTAAATTACCCACCTGTCCTCATAAATGGCTAATGATTATTATTTATTTCCTTGAACGTTATGGCCCATCAGTTAAATCGTGCATCAGGGACCATTGGCTTTCCATCTTAGGCATTAATGCTGCTGTTATTTATTTCTTTATTGGGCACTGTCATTCATTATTATGTTTTGCACGGTCCTGTAAAACAAACAGAGTAGGGTGGCATGACATCTTGAAATATGCACTCGTGTTTTCTAAAGTAGATTGGACGGGGAAATGGGGGAAAGGTCACTGAATAGCATGGTTGATTATATTAGCCCTTAGAGATGGGCACGAAACACTAAAATGGTGTTGCATTTCATTTTTTTCTTTGTTTTGCTTCATTTGCAATGATTTTTTTTGGAAAAAAATGTTTCATTTTTCATTTTGTTTTGTTTTACGTTTTGTGTTTTTATGTGTTTTATGTGTTTAACTGTATGTTTATGTGTTTTATGTGCTTTTTTACTGTTTTTCGGCCGCATTGGGGGAATGTGTGTGTGTGTGTGTGTGTGTGTGTGTGTGTGTGTGTGTGTGTGTGTGTGTGTGTGTGTATGTTGTGTCATTACAGTCGTGGCCGACTCTACGTGACTCCATGTCCATGGAGTTTTCTTGGCAGGAGTACTGGAGTGGGTTGTCACTCCAGTACTTTAAAAAGTCTTTTTAAGTCCTCGAAGCAAGCGGCGGCTGTGGACATTGCCACTTGCTTTAGGGGATAAGAAATGTTTTATAACCCCTCGCTCTCCCTCAATTGTGTGTGTTGGGGGGAAGCGCTGGGTTTTTAAACTGGGTTTCAGCCCCCGAAGCAAATGGCGGATGCGGCCATTGCCGCCACTTGCTTCGGAGGCTAAAAAAAAAGTTTTTAAAACCCCACACTCCCCCCCCCAATGCCCCTGATTAGGGGGGGTGAGAAACAAAATGAAACAAACTGAAAGTGTTTGTTTCGTTTTATTTTGTATTTTTAAATCAGTTTCATTTTTTGTTTTGTTACAAAACAAAATGAAAAATGAAACAAATAAAATCATTTTGTGCCCACCTCTATTAGCCATATTATTTTAAAAAGCCCCTGCGAGGTTGCATACATGGCTCACCAAACCCAATCAAAACATTAAAAAAGGAAAGGCAACACCTTTTACTGTGCACATGGATCACATCAATAGAATGAAAATGAAGTTTAGGAAAGGGATAGATGAATGATGAATTTCAAGGGGAAGGAGAACAGTAACCGAATAGCCCAGTTTATGCACCACAGAACACAGCAGGGTGCATGCCCAAACTCATGAAAAGACACAGGGCATATTTCACAGACTGAAATCAACTGCAATGTGAGATGCCTTTTTATTTTATTCATCTTGACATTACAAAGTAATTGCTTTACCTTCTGCTGCTCATCAATGTTCAGGGTTCTGGACCACACGGTGGGCTGACTTAATACCTCTGCACTGATTATTTATGTAATCCAATGTATTTAGTCCATTTTATCAGCATAGAAGGGTCCCTCCTAAAATACCTTCTCTAGGAGGATCAGGGTGGGAATTTCCCTTGTGCAAACTCTTCTTCCTTCATAGAAAGTAATCATCTATTACCATTTAAGTGTAATTCATCATTTGTAGTCAGGTCTTGGAAACATTACATTGTGGATTCCATGTCACATAAGCATAGCCAGTGTTCATGCTGGTGGGAAACTATGAATTTATCATGCATAAAGTAACTCTTCTTTGCTCTTACTATAGTGTACACTAATAGAACTTGGTTATAATGCATCAAGATTATGCATAAATTCAGATTTAAAGGTTCCTATTAGCTTTTTGATTCCTTGGTGCTCAACGTAGCTCATACCAAGCATTTTGCTGTTCTGTGTTCCCCTTGATTCCCATTCTTTGGTTGCACAACATTACCTTGGAGGATGTGCTGGTCTATTCTGTGGAGCTCATTTCTAAGTACACAAGCCAAAGATAGTGCAACCTCTTAGACTGCCTTAAAAGAGGGAACAACATTGGGCATTCACCCTGCAATGTGCATCACATAGAGCACAGATGAATTTGCATTAAAAATCAGTGACTGCATGGTATAAAGCTCAATGTGGGGAGGCCTTTGTGGAATAATTCCATTTGAGCAGGGAAGCTGGGAGTGTGTCTCAGCCAGCAGGGATCGTTTAAAATTTTCAGATCACATTGATATCACTTTTGTTTGCTTCCTGCCTGGTGTGATCCCCTGGGGATGGCAAAGGTGCATTTTGTGTTGATACCCACCACCACCCCAACCAAGCACCTCTTGTCTCCAAACCAATTCTTAAAAACAAAAAAGATTTCAACTCAATACTGGAACACACTATCACTAGGGAACCTAGAAGAGCAATTGAAAGAGAAGGGGTGGTAGAAATTGCCAATTAGAACTTGCTAGCACCTAATGGCATGTTCTGTTGTTGGAGTTCTGTGCAAACTTAGCTCTCTGTTTTTTGCTAATTCTTGCAATTTGTCTTCTGTGGAATTTCCACAGGTGCAAATCACAAACCACTATTTTTCCCTGCTGTGTAATCACACGTTGAACCACAAGCAACTAGCTTTTTGTTGGTCTGAGGGCACTGAGTAAGGAGCATAGCCGGAGGAAAAGTGAGGGGTATCTACAAGAGATCAGCAAAGTTGACTCAAATATGGCTAATTTGTTGATTCATATTTGTAGAAATTGATAGCCTCTGACAAATACAAATGGATGAATCTTTAGCCATTTTTCATTTGCCAATTCTTTTGGACTAGCTGTGGTTCCTGCTTAGAAGTTGGTTGCATAGTTTTCATATACTTACATACCCTTTGTGTGTGCATGTGTCTTTCTCACTGCAGTTATGGCATCCCGAAACATTATCTCTCACATATCATTACACCCACTGATTACAACCTCAAACCCAAAATATAAGAATAATTTCTACTGCTGTAGCATTCATATACTGGAGATGCTGGATCAAACTTGAGAAAACAAAAACAAAATTCTTCAGATCCTCCACTTGCCAGATCCAAATTTTTACTTCATTAGTGGGAGGTTCACATTGCATCTAAACCAAACTTTGAAAACCATTATTTAAAACTTCATGCAATTAAAGATATACCAGAGTGGCCTGTCGGCCAGATGGGTGGGATATAAATGTGATAGATAGATAGATAGATAGATAGATAGATAGATAGATAGATAGATAGATAGATAGATAGATAGATAGATAGATAGATAGATACTTTGCTGTGACCTCAAATATTATGAAAATTGGACAGAAATGTGGCTTGTTTGTCAGACAACATTATAGCAAGTCAGTTAAAGCAGTCTTAAATCAAATATGTTTCTGTGTGAAAAGAAACATATCTGTCAAAGAACTAAAATAAATGTCTCTGCTAGACACACTACAACCCTGCCAAATTAATCTGCACTTGCAAATATGTTGTATAATCACCCAAATTCAAATTAAGTAAAAACATGTTAAACTGAATTTAAAGTGGAGTGGTGGTAGTAACTAAGTGGATTGGGCTCCTATTCTTTTAAAAAATAGTTACTTGCTGAGAACTCATTTATAGTTACTTCATTCCATGAAACTAGTTTAAGCATGTGAAGATCTCTGAATCTCCTCCTTTACACCAGTGACTGGAATCCATAAATACTGTTTATCTCCACAAAAAATCTGTCTTTTGCAAATAATGATTGATGATTTGAGTATGCAGTTCACCATCATTAAAATTTCCTCATCAATGTGTAATACTAGTGTTGCTCAATGTATTATTCAGTTTGTCTTTACAGGTCAGATGTCTGCTTGTGCGATTGATTGATATATATATATAATAGAGATGGGCACAAAATGATTTTTTGTTTCTTTTTTGTTTTTTATTTTGATCCCTAACAAAATGAAAAATGAAATGATCCATCAAAGAAAAATGAAACAAAATTGAAATTTTCATTTTGTTCGATTTTGCTTTTTATTTTCCCATAGCAATGCATCAAAGCAATGCATTCCTATGGGGGAAAGCCCGCAGTTTCACCCCCAGCGCACCCGATTGGATGGGGGAAAGCACGGGATTTTAAAACTTTTTTTGCCACCCACAAGCCCCATGCGCCAGCTGATCAGTGCTTGGGGTGGTAAAAAAGTGCCAACTGGCAGGGCCCCACAAGCCAGCTGGTTGGCACTAGTATTTTTTTTAAATGATTGGCCTCCTGCACGGCAGCTGGTCAGTTGGAGAAAAAAATAAAAAAAACACTGACCCACCTCCTGTATGCCAGCTGGCCAGCAGGAGAAAAAAATAAAAATAAAAACTGCCAACAAACCTCCCTGAGGCCTCCTGTGCACCAGCTGGTCGGCGGGATCAAAAAAATTAATAAAAACACCAACCAGCCCCTTGCGCACCAGCTGGTCGGTGGAATATTTTTATTTTTTTTAAATGTCAACTGGCCTCCTGCACACCAGCTGGTCAGTGGGAGAGAAAAAACTAAAAAGACCCATTGACTGGCCTCCCTGGCACCAGCTGGTTGGTTGGAGAAGAATGTTAAAAAACTGCTGACTGGCCTCCCGTGTGCCAGCTGGTCAGTGGGAGAAAAAATAAAAATAAAAAACCCTGCCGACCAGCCTCCCCGGAGCTTCCTGCATGCCAGATGGTCAGCAGGAGAAAGAAAAATTTAAAAGAAAATGCCGACTGACCGGTCAGGCCCAACAGTGTAAAAAGGGAGGGGGATAAAAATGAAACAAAATGAAATATGAAATGAATTTTTTTAAGAAACATCATTTTTGCAATAAATGAAATGAAATGGGGGGAAAGAAATGAAAAATGAAACAAAATACCATTTTGGCATTTCATGTGCGTCTCTAAATATAACATAGACATTTTGCACTGTGAGCATCACTTATGCTAAATACATAATGAGTTAAGGCAAGAAGCAATGTGTTGTGTTGAGGAAAGGCGGTAACAAGATAGATGCCATTATTTTAAATCAATATTGATTTTAGTAACAAAAGTCTTGACCAAATGGGTATACATATAATACAAATTAAGTTTCAGTGACAGTGGAAGGCTCACACAAAGTCAGCAAAGATTTTACATCTTCCAGAGTTGATCAAGTTTTGAGAATGATGTATAGTCCGGATAGCTGTTCCTTCCTGGATATTTTGAGCTTTTGTGTTTTGTTGTATTTAACCAGCTTGAAAAATTGCACCCAGAATAGAGTAAAACACTTCATCCCAGTCCTACAGAAACCTATGTGCCGATAAAAATGTTTGCAAGACTATGATAGAGATAGAATGGGTTTACAATTAGAGATGCCCCCTCACAAGATCAGACTAATGTGTGTTCTATTAACAAATCTGAACTTATTCTGTACTGACCAAAAAAGAGAGATAAGAATATGACTTGACCTAAGAGGACTTACAATCACAGGGAAATTGTACTATTTCTTCTAGCTAAATTTCTGCAATGAAAAGATTATATGAGATTGTTGAGGATGAAGTAAAATTGTTGAGAAATATGGTAAAAAATTACTCCCTTTCCATATTCTGATAAATAGATTCCACATTTTCCCCAAAAAACTTCCCATATTTCTTTTGTCTCACCTTTGTAATTTTCATGAGATGTGTTTATCCGAATGTGTGTGTTTATTCAGAAGCAAGTTCTGTTTTGTTCCAAAAGACTTGCTCCTGTATGTATTTGTCGATGCTTCAATGAGAGTATTTTTCAAAGTTTCCGTGATCCAAACTTTTAAAGGATGAATGGCCTCACTTTCCATTTTCAGTCTTTACAATTCTAGCAGAAATTAATAGGACCTTGGGTTCAGGCGGTCAATATTTTGCCAACGTAATCAAAGAATCTGTAGGGACTGGTAACCAAGAATGGTTTTTAAAGTATTTTCCTACTCATTTTAAAAGGTATAATCAATTCACACCGCACACTTAATGTGTACATAATCCCATTCCACATCACAGTGTTAATATTTGTCAGGACTGCAAGGAAATACATTATGTCACTTACAGGGGACTTAATGCCACTGATCCAGCTGCTTATTATTATTTCATATTTCACCAGGTTGTCTAAAGAATATATTCATTATTTTGTGAAAGCATTCCATTGTTTAGTACTTCCTAGTTTTAAAATACCCTAAACAGGGGATAGTGTACCTGTTATGTGACTTGGTTGAATGTAGAGTAAGTAAAGAGTAAAGGACTGAACCAAAATAGAGCCTCTTCTTTAAAAGATCGGTAGGAACCTGTTGGCCTCCATGTGCTGCAACTACAAGTTCATAAACCCTAAGGATCCTTCTTCTTCTTCACGTGCCATGTCCTCATATAACGTTGGCAATCAGTAGCATGATCTGGTTTTTATCCAAAGCTATTCTAAGGATGCTTTTACATGACTCCTAAAGTCCGAGGCAAAGGGCTCCCAGATCTGGAGCTTAAAAATGTTTTCCCACCAGCTCCGGACTTTAAAAAAACTTAAGTACGACCATGCCCACTTAAGCGCGTCCCAGCTCACTTTTCAAGTACCTGGTCTCTGAAGGTGAAAAATTTCTGATGCGGATGTAAAGCAGTGAGTGCCGGGCTCTCCTCGCCTTGTATTTGTTTGTTTCCCCCCACACACACCCCTTTAAGAGACTTTAAGAGACTGGAATGCTTGCTTCCGGGGCTGAGTCAGGCAGACGGAGGTGAGCCTGCATTCTTTTCTCCCTTTTTTCCTCCCTCCCCTCATGCAGACAGGAGCAAGGGTGTGCGGAGGGGTGGGAACACAGGAAGAGCGACAAACCCCCAAGATCTCTGGTCCGAATTTAAGTGGCCAGCGGATCTTAGGGGTCATGTAAAAGTGCCCTAAATAGAGAAGCTGTGCTCACTGCAAATTATTGGTTTAAATTCTTAAGCCAGAATGTTCTTCTATGTCCGAGACCATGCTCCCCATCTATTTTTCCTTGAAGGATAACCTGCAGCAGCTGTTCTTTGCTATTGCACATTATCTGACTGAAATGCTATAATTTTCTTCTCTTTATAGAATTGAGAATTTTTAGCTTTTTATTCATATGCTGTAATACGGCCACATTAGTGACTCTGGCTGTCCAAGGTATCTTCAGTATCTGCCTGAGGATTGGCTGACATAAATCAGAGTCCAACAATAACTAGAAGATTGGAGGTTCCCTAGACCTGCTTCAAAACAGAATGCTTCCATGACACTATTATACTCATGTTTTGGGATTCCCTAAACCTCAGGGTTAGGTTACCCTTTATTTGCACTAGTTGGAAGACACATGAAAAACCTTTTTACTTTAGTCACCAGTGGTAATGCCACAATTCTTATCTTTTAGTCTGTTGTGTGAGTTTTTCCACATCATTTACACCTGTAACTGCTCAAAGGCCATGTCAAAACGCTTACCAAAAGAATAACAGCCACAACACCCTGGAAGATATTCAGGTCGGAACACATATTTAGTTTGTTCCTCATGTCAAGCTGTGTGCAATTAAATAAAAGCCTGTGGAGAAACCTTAGTGAAGTTCTAGAGCATGGGGAAATGGCGTACTAAACATTGTTTGTGTAGAGAAATGTGTGACTCATGCTGTATACCGATATAGCCAGCAGTGATATCTGTAATTGTGGCAGTGTGACATTGACTTCCAGCTATCATAGTCCTTGATATGTACTGCAGCTTTATTTGTTTCCAGCCTGATTCACACTCCTGTTTACATCTGTGCTTGCAGATACCTGCAGGATGGAAAATGGCCTATGGCAGTTTTTGTAGGAAACAAGGAACCATGAGAAATACCACTTATAGTTACAAACCTGGCATTCAGTTGCCCAACGGACTGGGTCACTTTTGAAATAGAATGAGCACCAAGACAAGCCATTTCCCCAACCTTTTGTTTTTGTTTTGTTTTTCCCCACAACCAAAAAATAAACGAAATATAGGATTGTATACGGTGCATAATAAAAACTTATAGGTTGATGTGTGAAGAATTAATTCCAGGCTGTGCCTCCCTTCAAATGTGTCAGGGCCTCCCATTGGGCATATCCCCCCCCCCCCAAATTGAAAATGGGTGATCTAGATTACACTTAGAAGCTGTAAGGTTTCATCTTCAAGATCTTCATGGAGCAAGAAACAGACCCTCAGTTCCTCCTTCAAGAGTCCCCATTGTACCTTATGGACTTTTCTAAGTCCTGGAATGAACTATCCTCTTATTATCTCAAGGCAATTTCCTATTCTGAGGTCAATCAAGAAATAGACCTGCTACAGATATGCTGGACTGAAGAAGTTATGCTAATGTATAAGGCCAACCATACTGTGATACCCCCTCCCTAAAGATGGGAGGTTGATTATGTGATTGAGATCACAGGCAATCAAATCTTAATATGCTGTCAGTATTCATTGGTAAATAAATGTAAATGATGGTGCTCATATTTAAGCCAGAGCCAATGATGTTTAATTTTTACATGAATCTATCTCAAGCACTTATCCTCAACCTGGTCTGAAACTTAACTGAAGTAGATTCTAGTATGAAAACAAGATTTTATTTTCAAAACTACCTGATGAGGGGTGTGGAGTTGAGTATAGACATGGGCACGACCAGAAAAAATGGTGTTTTGAGTTTTTGTTTGTCGAAACGGGTCCGTTTCAGGTCGTTTCCATTTGTCGCGAAATTTTTTAAAAATTTGTCATTTCCGTTTGTCGTTTGTTGTTTGTCGTTTCCACTGCGATTTAGCACGATTTGACTTCCCAGAGCATAGGGGCGTCCCGCAATCAGGGCCGGCGCTAGGTGTTTTTGCTCCCTAGGCAGGGGGCGGGGCGGGGCGGGGCGGCGGCTGCGGGCAGGCGAGTGGGCGGGCGGCAGCGCGGGCCACAGGCGGGCGGCGGCGCGGGCCACAGGCGGGTGGCGGCGCGGGCAGACGGGCGAGTGGGCAGTTAGGATATCACTTACGATAGAGGTTCTGTTCTTGGCTTGCACCCCAAATGTGTGTGTGTGCAAGCAAACTGAAGTTCGGAAAATAGAAAATAAATGGTAGTATATAATATATTTTTAAAATAAATCCACACCTCCCACTCCCACTCGAACCTCCCCCTTTATCCAATATCAGAAAAAAAATCCTCACAAACTGCCAGAGAAGAAATAAAGAATAAACTGCTATTCCCTTCAGCAGACAAAGCTGCTGGGAATCAAAGAAATTATTTTCTAAATTCAATTCCCTCCCTGCCTGCCTAACTTAAATCCTAAAGCTTCCAGCCTCCCTCCTCAATCTCGATCGGATCACACGAGCACCAGCAGCCAGCCCTCCTCCGTCAACCACATCCATACACCCGATTGCAATTTCTGGAAGGTGCCTCGGCTTTTTATGCCCTCCGAGACATCCAGAAGTGTCAGTCAAAAACCTGGCGATGCCATTGGTGGAACGGTTCATACAATTTGCATGGTCCCATCCCATGCCCAGCCCAAATGGGCAGGTCTAAAAAAATAAAAAATAAAATAAAATAAAATAAAATCAATACGACGTTTTATTGCTATAAAAAAACCACTGCTGCTACTATTAAAATTCAGGCATTTAAAATAAATAAATTTCACGTGTTTCTGTGGTGAT
The DNA here is from genome assembly GCA_029282475.1 of Phrynocephalus forsythii. NCBI lineage: Eukaryota > Metazoa > Chordata > Lepidosauria > Squamata > Agamidae > Phrynocephalus > Phrynocephalus forsythii. Next base: position 36,679,561 of record JAPFRF010000002.1, read on the forward strand.
TTGGTGTGTTTTTTGACCACGATTTCAAAAGAAAAATTGTGGTCGCCATTTTGGATCCCCCCCACCGCATGGCATGTGGCGAGACGACGAGGATGACCCCCCCCCAGCCTGGTGCAAGCAGCCCAGGACAGGAGAAGAGGGGGGAAGGCTGGGGACGCCCCAGAAACCACCCCTCTGGTAGGTGGCAAAGCCTCAGGCAGGCATATTTTCGCCTGCTTTTTTGGCCGGGAGTCGGGTTTTTTTTAAAAAAACTTTTAAAAACTTTTTCTGTGCTTTGCGCATTGCGCGATCGCCGCGATGCCACAAACGGAAACGAAGAACCCGACCAAATTTTTCTTTTTTCGGTTCAAGTTCAAGTTCTGACGGCTTAATTATCGTTACCATTTCCGTTACGTAACGGAAACAATAACCGAAAACAGAAATGACAATTTCGCCAAGTCGTGCCCATCTCTAGTGCTGATACAAGGCTGCTGTGATACGAATTTTTGAGTACATTTTATGTACTCTAAAATAGGTATTACATGCATGTTTCAGTACCAAAATCACTGGGGAGCAAGTTTGGACTCTTCTCTGTAACCCCCCCCCCAAATTTGGAGAGGTAGCCTCCGTGGTGGTAATCACTCACCAATTAGTGGCTTCTCGCTTAATTAGAAAGATTTTTTTCCTAAGGTCACCCACCCCCTTTGGAGCTTAATAACTCAAACCCCTAACCCCAAAACCTTTCCAAATTTGTTGGGTTTAGCTCCCCTTGAGCAAATCTGCCATTGATTTCTCTAGGATGAATCATAAGGTGTCTAGAGGGGAAAATGGCATTTTGTTTCATTTTGTGATGAAATGCATCTTACCATTTCGTTATCTAACGAAATGATGAAACAGTGTTTTGTTTTCCATTTCGTGCCCGTCTCTAGTCACAATAATTCTTCCAAAACTGATACACAAGTTCAATATATCAATGTAGCTATCACACAGTAGATATCACACAGATTTCAATCAGGGATATAGTAACTGTGTGTCAGCAAATCAGCTTGGAGTTCTAGTGACTCATTTCTGGTTTTCTAAGTGGACAGCAGGTTATTTATTATTTTATTTTATTTATTTTTACAGCTTATATGCTGGTTACCATTTATATACAGGTTACCATTCCTGCTCTCATCTTGACACTCTGCCTCTTGCCCAAAGCCATGCAGGCTGCCTCTTCTGTGTTGCACATTAGGGAACTGTACTCTCAGCCCCTGAAACCACCGCCAGCTCCCTAACTCACTGAGCCAACTCAATCAGGGAAGCACTCAGGAAAAAGCCAGGCCTTTATATAACAGATATTTACTTTTATAGTTTTCACCCTTTTAAAAGAATCCCAAGCTCCTTCAGTGACATATTTCTCGGCTTAAAGAAAATACAGAAGTTAGCCTCACCAATAAATTTGACCCTCTCTAAGCTCAAATTTATCAGGCCACCTGTGTCACCGAATCCTACCGGTCAGTTGAAATGTCAGTTCTTACTTCTGTATCTCCATCTCCCACCCAATTTGTTGTGGATTCATCATGACATAATTGGACTTGCTGGAGGCAAGTCAATTCATCTCTGCCAGACTGACCTTCAGGTAGAATGAGGAGGCTACCTCAGTAGCAAACAAAAGGGTACCAGCAGCAGCAGTGCCCTGTCCACCCCATCAGACTTCTCCACTGTTCCCTCTTGTTAAAATAAAAGAGTTTGGTGAGCCATGTGGTCATCTGCACAACTTAGGGCATTTATACATGACCCCTAAACTCGGGGGCAAATGGCTCCCAGCTCCGGAGCTTAAAAATGTTTCCCCACCAGCTCCGGAGTTAACAGGAAATTAAGTGTGACCACACCCACTTTAGCGCATCCTAGTGCACCTTTCAAGTACCTGCTCTTTGGAGGTGAAAATTATTTGATCCGGTGTAACGATAGTGAGTGCGAGGCTCTCCTTGCTTCTGTTTGTTGTTTTTTGGCTCCTGCCCCTTTAAGAGCTACTTTTACAGAGACGCGAGGCAGAAAGGAGGTGAGCGGCATGCTTTTCTTTTTTTCTCCCTCCCCTCACGCAGCCAGCAGCCAGGAAGTGCAGAGGGGGTGGGAACGCAGGAAGAGCGACGAACCCCTAAGATCTCTGGTCCGAATTTAAATGGCCAGCGGATCTTAGGGGTCGTGTAAAAAGGCCCTTAAAGTAGCCTGCTTCCCCTAGGTGTGATGGTGAATGCTATCCTATAGGTAGGTTTGTATAAAGTTTCAACTGCCTATCCAATCTGCACCTGCATGTGGAATTAGTGAGGCAGGGGGAGAGCCCACCTGTTGTTTTGTGAAGAAAGTGCTCTGAGTAGGTTCTGCTGTTGTATATTGTTCAGTTGGTGGCCACAGTGTTATGTCGTGGCAGACACTGGTAAGTAATAGTACATAAGGACTAGAGATGGGCACAATCCAGAAAAATGATGCTCCTCTTTTGAGGTCTTGAGGTTCAAAGACCTACTGTCTCGGTCCAGCACGCTTCAGCTGCGCTGGCGAGACTATCCTTGTCAGCATAATATAATATGCACAGTGAGAAGGCTACAAATGGGTTCTGGATACACTGCACTTGGGGCATCCGGGAATGGTCAGGATGAAGTTGCTGGCCCGGTGCTATGTATGGTGGCCTGGGATGGACCAAGAGGTTGAACGATGGGTACGGACGTGCAAGGCATGTCAGGAAGTACGCCCAGAAGTGGCCAGAGCACCAGCCCACTGGTGGGAGCAGACCCGGACTCCCTGGAGCCGGCTGCACTTAGATTTTGCTGGGCCATTCCAAGGAAAGGTTTTTTTGGTTATCGTTGATGCGTATTCTAAATGGTTAGAGGTGGCTATGGTTCCCAGCATGTCGTCAGCTGCAGTCATCAAAGTGCTGAGACAGCACTTTGGGTTTGCAACCCATGGGTTGCCCGAGTCCATTGTCTCAGATAATGGAGCAGCCTTTGTATCCCAAGAATTCAAGGCTTTTCTGGCTGATAATTTCATAAGAGGGATCACCTCAGCTCCTTTTCATCCCTCATCCAATGGGCAGGCTGAACGCATGGTGCAGACAGCCAAAGGATCCCTTGCACGCTTGATGGAGGGTGACTGGTCAACGCGCATTGCCCGAATGTCCACCCAGACAAAATGCCAAACCGCAAGGCTAGAGCACCTCCACAGGCAGAGAGCGACTCTACAAGGTATTTTGCTCCTGAGGATTTGGTCTGGGTGAGGAATTATGCCAGAGGTCCCCTGTGGGTGCCAGGGGTGATTACCAGAGCATCTGGGCCAGTCTCTTATTATGTGACCATTGAAGATGGCAGGGTCTGGCGTAGGCACGTGGACCAACTGAGGCGCAGAGCGCCCAGTAGAGTTGGTCCCGGTATGGGTGAATTGCAGCCTGAGAGTGACACTACCCCCATTAATGAGTCCCAGCTGCAAGACCAGAGCGGAGATGCCCCAGGAAGGCAGGTACCAGTGGCGTCAGCAAATGAATCTACTCCTGCAGGTCCTCATGGTGCCGAGGAACAGATCAGGGACACTGAGCTGTCTGAAACCCCTTCCCTGTCAGACGAAACTATTACAGTAGACTCTCCACCACAGACACTGCCTGCTGAAGCCCCTGCAACACCCGTAGTCAAGAGATCAACTAGAAGTCGCAGGGCCCCACAATATCTAAAGGATTACGTGTGCTGTGCCCACCGGGGGGGAGGGGTGTTGTGTATTGATCTGTAATTGCTGGTTGAAGTAACTGCCTCCCTGTTCAAAAGGGAACAGGCCTATTGGTTGATTATAGTTGCTGCATTTGGATCTTCAATCCTATTGGTTCCCGCCAAAAGGCAGCCTTGTGATTGGTTGTAATTGTTCCCTCCAAAATGTAACTTTTCCTAGCCAGTCCTGGCCCCTATAAATGTAACCTCCTCTCCCCAGTCCCCAGTCTTGTCTCTCCTTGATTAAAGAGCTGTTCACTAGAAGCTGTTTCCAGCCTTCTTTGTCTCAGAGCTGAAATCACTGCTGAATCACTAACCCACGCCACAATATCAAGGACTATGAATGTCAAAAAGGATGCTTTTTCAGATATTTCTTCTCTCTTCCCATCCAAGGGGGAAAGCACTTGCCTTTTAATCATATCCTCCAAGATTAACAAGAATGATGGTCAGAATTTTTGTGCCTTGATTAGAAGGATTTTTACCCTGAAAAGAAGCAAATGGCTTATCTGCAAACCTACTGTAAACTTAGAGGCAGCAAATCTTCCATAGGCAAAGTAAGGTATGGCTGCAATGTCATATCAGCATCAGCAGGCACTGGAACTCCATTTTCTGCTAAGTTAGCATTTACATTTTAAAAAACTGTATCATTAACAGAGCTTATCATAATGACAGCCCTGCTGATCCAGCAGAACAGTAGGAACAGGAACAGAATGTGCACATGGGCTGTTTAATGCTCAGAAACACCAGTATCTAAGCCTCAAAATGATTGTGTGCTCTCAGTTCACAGCAGATGCTTGACCGCTTTATTGAATGAGTCATTTTCTTCTCTTCCAACTGCATTTGGCCTTCCATTGTGGGTTGGATGCATGGAAGCCATGTTTGACAGAGGCTACCAGTTTGACTCTGTGCTTCTTGCAAGTAGAGCCAGACTTCATAGCCTAGACCAATCTGCACAATCCACCCCACCCCACCCCCACACACACCCTGCAGAAGAAAGGAACAATGAACCACTTCTAAATATGATCTGTCTGCAGAACCCTGAAAAGGGGCTTTCGTAAGTCAGAACTGAGTGTACAATGCATGACGATTGTCATTATTCAAGGCAACTAGCTTTTAGCAATTATCAAGACCAAAGGAACAATATTCAAACTGAGTTATGGAATAGCTCATTGTTATCCTTGCTATTTGGGGAAAATAAGTTAACCTACTTAGTCTAGGGGCAAAAATCAGCTGCAGTATATAATCCTGACTAGAGATGGACACAGACGAGAAAATTGTGATTTGTTCTGATTCATAATTCATCAAGGTATATGAAACAAAAATAAAGAATTTACTATTTTTTTCTGACAAATCAATGAATCGATTCATAACATCATTTTTGCCTTTAAAATGCTATTAATAAACCCAAGCATCTAGAGATACCAAAATTGCAGGGTGCCTTCCCCCAACTGTTCTCTACAAGCCCTGCGAGTTAGGTGAAGTCTGGGTTTCGGATGCCCCAGTCATTATCCCCCAGCCCCAGCATCCCCATAATGTACCCCCTAGGCACCTGAAAACACCAAAAATTGTACAGGAGCTTCTCCCAACTCCCACCATGTTTGGTGAAGATTGGATTTCATATATCTGAATTATACGCCCATAAAGTGCCCGGAAAATGTCCTTTAGCAATAGTCTTGGGGAAACCTAATCTTTATGAAATGTGGAGTTGTGGGAGAGTCAGAGGTAGGTTCTCTGCAATTTGGTTGGCTCTAAGTTTTTTTTGGGGGGGGGGTTCCTGGGGGAGCTTTATTCATGGGCATAAAACTTGGAATCTGGCATCCAATCCTACCCAAATTTTGAGTGATTTTTATAGGACAGAGGTGAAGCTCTCCTGCAAATATTATGTCTCTAGAAGCCTTGGGAGCCATTTTATAGTCTGACAAATCAATGAAGCAAACATTTCTAAAATTGATTTATTCAAATTTCTTGAGTTTAGGTTCTTATGAATACAAATCAATAAAACAGCAATTTCGGATGAATTTGGCAATTCATTTTTAATTCATGTCCCTCTCTAATCTAGACCCAAATAAATACATGTTCCAACTTCCTCTGCTTTCTAGAATATTTATATGGGAACCACAGTCTAAAATGTATATCCAACTTAGCCTTTGGGGATTGTTTTTAAAGTGCTTTTATTTGCTAATTTCATTTTTAACATGTTAAGATTTCATTCCTAACTGGTCATGCTGGGTGAGGACCAGCAGAATAGAGTTAGCATTAGGCCTCCTGAAGCTGTGCTGAATCCAAGCCCTTTGTAACACAGAGATGGAAAAAAAATACATTACCCATGACAAGCATAGCCCTGGCCTAATTTTGTGCTAGCATTGTACTGTCACTATGGATAAGAAGAGGTTGGAGAAGATTTACATTTGATCGAAACCACCTTCGCCATCAGCTTGCTCCTTCTGTAGGCTGGCAGACTTCAGCCGTGTGAGCAGTTCTGATGCCAGATTGTTCTATCAGTAGATTCCTCACGTCACATTTTATCTCAGGCAAAAAGACTATTACTATTGGCTTATCAATTTTAAAATGCAACATTGCTGGCTTGATAGCTCCTTGGTTTAAGGACCTGGATAGGGAGCAGAGGTTAGGAGTTTGATTTGCTACCATGATATGATTCAGCCCAACAGGTCTTGGGCAAACTGTACAGTGTCAGGATGCTCCAGAAGAAGGTAGGGTACCCTCTACCTAGAACACCCCGGAAAGGGTAACCACAAATTAGAATCAAGTTTATGGCACACAATTATTGGATATAAAATAGTGTGATCTGTTCACATACCCTAATTATGCCTACTTTAATTTTTATCTCTCCAGTTGAGCAGTCAGCTGTCCAGAGACATAAGTGTTCCTGATGCATAATCACAGTTTGCTGAATGTGCTTCACACTTAACACCACCCTTGCTTTCATCTCCATACCAATTGCTCATCATCAGTTTGAAGTTTACCTGCTCTTCTACGAGTACCGCCACCCAAGGAAGTGCAAGGGGTGGCGGCAAGAAATAGGGCCTTCTCAGTAGTGGCACCAATACTATGGAACTCCCTCCTGTTTGAGTTAAGAACTGCCTCCTCCCTTGATATATTCAAGCGAGGCCTTAAGACTTACTTATTTAGGCAAGCCTTCTGAGCCTCCAGCCTTTACAAATTTTTATAACATCTTCCTTTTTTAGTCTTATTGGCTGGGGAGCTTTTTAAACTCTGCTGCAGCTATTGTTTTTAATCTTGTTTCTTATTGTATTATATTGTATAGTATTTTATAGTATTTTATAGGTATTGTGCTGTTTTTACATTGTATTGCTTTTATTGTACTTTTTTGAATTTGTTGTAAGCCGCCTTGGGTCCCTTTGGGGAGAAAGGCGGAATAAAAATAAAGTTGTTGTTGTTGTTGTTTTGTTGTTGTTGTTCAAATCCAAGGAGCCACCATCTCCATGCTTGTGTGTCTGAGCCAAAAGAGTATGATAAAACTGGAACTTTTGCTAATAAGTTAAGGAGAAGTTGTTTTGCATTTGTTACACTCCAGAAGACTTCTGCAAAAATGCTTTGATCGTTCACGAACAATTCATTTCATATAGTCTTAATTTATCCAACAAAATTGACTCATATCCCCCTGCTGGCTTCACAATTGTCATTAAACTGTCAGAGCTTCCCTGACATAATCTAAAAATGCCAGGACACAGTGAAAGACATTTTGATGTGTCAGTGGGATGCAAGTGCCTGTTTAGAACACATGTTGATTCTTGCCAGCTTCAGATATATATAAAGTTCTTTAAAACTGCAAGAAAAAGCACAGTGAAGTAGGGAAACGCTGGCAGAAAATGCTTGAACTGTGAAATATACAGTATCTACTCGAATATAAGCCTAGTTTTTCAGCCCTAATTTTGGGCTGAAAAAAGAGACCCTCGACTTATATGCCGGTCAATATTTTTAGCCACTGAGGCAAGTGCTTGGGTCGGTGGCTAAAAGTCATTTTAAACATTGCGTGCCGCTTCTCATGACCCCCCTCTGCATCACAGGGGAGTCTAAGTTGGGAAATGCAGCAGGGCCTGGCAAGTGCTTCGGTCAGTGGCTAAAAGTCATTTTAAACATCACACACCACTCCCCCAGCTTACAAAGGAGAAACTGCCAGGCCCTGCTGCATTTCCCACCCTAGACTTATACTCGAGTCAATATGTTTCCCAAGTTTTGGGGGGTTAAATTAGGGGCCTTGACTTATACTCGGGTCGACTTATACTTGAGTATATACGGTAATTCATACATTTCCATTCAAATATTCAGAATTCAGACTGCAATCCAATATGCATCTTCTAAAGACAAAGACCTAGTGACCAAAGCCCAGCCCAGAAAAACTTACCTGGGAGAACAATGATGCAACCTGTCACATAAAGGAAAACCTGCAAGAGTGGAGACATGATTGTGTGATTGCCCTTACGGTTCTCTGGCTAATATGAGTGACTTTTGAGTAGACACATATAATGCTGCGCTTAACAGCAGCAATCAGTATCTCGGTATTTCTGAAACTTAAAAGTATTGTTGATAATTTTCAACAGATAATGTAAGGAGCTGTCCCATGACATCTTTGGGCTCATTGTATGGCCACTGGAATACCAGTTAGCATAAGGAGAGACCTGCTGGATCAGGCCAAGGACCTCATCTAGTCCTGCAATCCCCTTTTAAAGGCATCTAGGCCAAATTCCATCACTATATCTCACAGATGAACAACTTTTTGTATAAAGAAATATTTTCTTTTGTCTGTTCTCAATCTCCCAACCCTCAATCTGAGTGGATGGCCCCTGGTTCTGGTATTGAGTAAGAGGGAAAATCCATTTTATCCATCCCCTGCATAAATTTGTACATCTTAATCATGTCCCCCCTCAAGCATGCTTTTTATAGACTAAAAAGCTCCAAACGCTGTAGTCTTTCCTCATAACAGAGACATCACAGCCCAGTAATCATTTTAGTCATTCTATTCTGCATCTTTTCCAGTTCCACCATGTCTTTCTTGAGATACGGTGACCAGAACTGTACACGATACTCCATGTCTTCCCATGCCTTCTATTGAATATGGGGAACAATTTTAAAAAAATGTTTTGAGTAGGGATGGGCACCTTACAAAAATGACGCCCTGTTTTGTTGTTTTGTAAGCTTATGAAACCTTACAAAATGAAATGAAACAGCAAACATTGTGTCATCAAGAAGTGAAACGAAACAACATTTATTGTTTTGGTAATGAAATGATTCATCCTAGCCTCTTGATCCAGCCATCTTGAGAACAGGGGGTTTATTTTTAAACTGATTGATTTGTTTTCCTTTCTTCTCACGCCTCAGCTGTTGAGATAGCTTATCTCCTATCCTGAGCTGCCTGAAGCTGGCAAGGAGCTGAGCTGTTCCCTTTGCTGTCTGTGTCTGCAAGGTGATTTAAACTGATTGTTTTCCTTTCCTTATTAAGTAGGACTGTGGAGGTTATTTTTTTTAATATTTTGCTCATCAGCTGTTGAGCGTATCTCTCCAATCTTTCTGTGCAATGGCTAGCTATTAGGTTTCTAGCTTGTTTACTGAGGGTCCTTTGCTTGAAAGCAAATTGATTGGAAGGTTTGAGGGTCTTTGATTTAGGACAGTGGGCTCCCTGTTAAATAAAAAAAAGTGAAGCTCCCCATTATTGTCTTATGAAGCTTTATAATTTATTTTGTGGCAAAAATTCTTTTAAAAAATCAGTTATTTACAAAACAAAATGAAATCAAGACTGAAACAACACAAAATAAAACTCTATATTTCCATTTCATGCCCATATCTAGTTTTGAAGTCCCTCTAAAATACTCCTCCTCACACACCCCAAACATTTTACTTTAAAAAAAAACCTTTTGGCACTGGATGTGCAAGGGTTTTTTTCATTTATGTAAACCACTGGTTTAAAATTGGGAAAGGAGTACGACAAGATTGTATACTGTCACCTTACCTATTTAACTTATATGCAGAGTACATCATGTGAAAGGCAGGTCTGGATGAATCACAAACTGGAATTAAGAAAGTGAGGAGGAATTAAAGAACCTCTTAATGAGGGTGAAAGAGGAGAGTGAAAAAATGGGCCGAAGCTCAACATCAAAAAAACTAAGATCATGGCCACCGGTTCCATCACCTCCTGGCAAATAGAAGGGGAAGAATTGGAGGCAATGACAGAGTTTATTTTCTTGGGCTCCTTGATGACTGCAGATGGCGACTGCAGCAACGAAATAAAAAGATGCCTGCTTCTTGGGAGGAAAGCAGTGGCAAACCTAGATAGCATCCTAAAGAACAGAGACATCACTTTGCCAACTAAGGTCAGGATAGTCAAAGCTATGGTTTTTCCAGTAGTGATGTATGGAAGTGAGAGCTGGACTATAAAGAAGGCTGATCACCGCAGAATTGATGCTTTTGAGCTGTGGTGCTGGAGGAGAGTCTTGAGATTCCCCTAGACTGCAAGGAGATCAAACCTATCCATCCTGAAAGAAATCAACCCAGAATGTTCACTGGAAGGACAGATTTTGAAGCTGAGGCTCCAGTACTTTGGCCACCTCATGAGGATAGAGAAGTCCTTGGAAAAGTCCCTGATGTTGGGAAAGATTGAAGGCAAAAGGAAAAGAGGACGGCAGAGAATGGGATGGTTGGACGGTGTCATTGTCATTGATGCAACCAATATGGATTTGACAAAACTCTGGGAGGCAGTGGAAGACAGGAAGGCCTGACGAGCTCTGGTCCATGGGGTCACGAATAGTCGGACATGACTGAACAACTCAACAACAACAACAACAAACCACCCAAAGTCACTTCTGGGAAATTGGTATGGTATAAAAATGCAAAAGATAAAATAATAAATACATAAATTGTCTTTTTTGAAGTATTTTAAACAGGGAGGGGATGTATATGTGCCATCTTGGAACCCTGGAAACTGACTCACCCCAATCTAAAAGATTCAAATAGCTGAGAAGCGAAACAGACAATCTCATATGCCCAAGCTCTTAAAAGCATTGTTTTGAATCCTTGTATAGTCAACCCTATTTGTGTTGCTGAATTCAAGTTGCCATCTTATTTCTCCAACAGGCTCTTCATCTTTAATGGCTGTATTCAGGCAGGTGGAACATACTCCTCTCCCTCCTGGGAACAGCTGTACCTTGGATAATGGAGACAATTGAGAATTGTGTTTTCTTACTCATTTTTTAGTAAGAATTTTTCAAAAAGTAACACATTCCTTCATCAATTTGACCCAGGAAACTTAAGCTGATTGTGAGGGAAAGGAAAACTGACAGGTTTGTCCACCCTGACCATGTATGTTATTTCTTCTAAATTCTTATTCAATTTTCATGTGCTTTGATCTACTGTCAGAACTACAAGAGCAGGATCGACTCTTTTTGTTTTAAGGAGATAACCTTTCACAATTATTTTAAGGGAAATATCGTTGCTCCTGTCTCATCATAGTTTCATTCTGCTACTTATTGCCACATACAGCCAGAGCTGCAATGCTCAACATTTTTTATCTGAGCAATATACATCATCATGTCATTTGTTTAAACGTGTAATGAACCCTCAGGAATGAAGTTGAACATGATGATATTTGAAAAATCATATCCCAGGGAGCTGTTGGTGTGTTGATGATTGCTTCTTCCTTTAGAAATGTGCATTTCATGCCACTTAATATGATGGATAACAGTGAAGGTCGGACACTGTCAGAAGGAGATATAAATTCAGAGGTCTATTTAAAATTAATAAATGGTTTCTGCCTCAAAGGTGAGCAGTCAATGAGTAGCTATTACACCTCAGAGAGTTAATGTATCTTACCTTCCATTCTCTACCACACCAGTTAGGAGGTCTTGGAGACACATGTTACTTTCCGTCTTTGCCTCCCACTCCTTTTTTGTTCACTCCTATTTACACACCGCTCAATTTACTTGAATCTCAGCTAATTACAGATGCTACTGATCATTTCATTTCATATAAAACATGAGCTAACTGTATCTTCAAGGGTTTCTGTCAAACTAAGCAGTAGTTAGGCAGCAAAAAAAAAAAAAAAACAGGGAGAAGGAGAGTTCTAATTAGAGTGTGGCATCATTTATTTCAACCTCTTCTTTTTTCTTAGACTTTGTCCCACTTGCTGGTGGGGTCTGCTATTCTTGTTTTGGCCTTCCACTTGGTGCAGTCATGGGCTAAGTCCGGGTAAATCCAGGGTAAATCCAGGACAACTGCATGTCATTGCCAAGGGTGTTGATCCACCACTGTATTAAACATCCCCTGGGCCAGGATCCGCTGACCTAAGGGGAGACCCTTTTTGGCTAGAGTTTCTTCATTAGCATGCAAGATGTGTCCATACCACCATAGTTGGGCTTCACATATCTTGTCAGCAAACAACCTATACCAGTGATGGTGAACCTTTGGAACTCCAGATGTTTTGGACCACAGCTCCTAGAATTCCAGGCCTGTATTGCTAATTACAAAGGACTGTGGGAGTCATGGTACAAAATATCTGGAGTGCTGAAGGTTCACCAGCATTGACCTATATGCTTCAACATCACAGGAAGGATTCATTCATCTCAGTCTAGATCTGTATGTGCTTCATATATAGCATAGCAGACAAAGGCTCCCCTTCTCAACTCTACAGTCCTTTACAGCTCACAGACATTGTCAGGACTTTCTTGCTGTTGAGCTCTGTGTCAATGGATAGCATCTGACAAAGTCTTTTAATATAGGGTTGTACAAGAAACGTAAACATTGGTATAACCTCTAATAAGCTGAAACTACCCTCAAAAGTCCTGGAATACATGAGAGCGATGGCACGTTAGATTGCTGATGTAAACAAAACAGCAACAAATCTTGGTATGCTTTGAAAGATAGTGATGGAATTAGCTGAGAAGTTCATGAAACCATACACCAACTAAAATGTGTTAGCCTGCAAGGTGCCACAAGTCTTATCATCCTTAGTCCTTGGAACACTACCTGAAGAAGCCAGGACTGCATAAAGTGACTCGCATTCTTTAATACAAGGAATAGGGGGGAAAGATGTCTTGTTATCGTCTAAGGCAGCAACATTCCATGGGTCCAGTCCTGGACATTTGCATGTTGGAGGAAAAGGTTTGTACCCCCAATGTAACCATACCGGTGAACATTTAGTTTACAGATACTAATTAACTCTGAAAAGTTCAAGAAACAACAAAGTACTACCAATGACTAATTAATATGACAGAAGCATTTGTCCAACACCATGCGGTTAACCCGCAGTCCTGGAAGTTGTAAAAATAGGACTCATTAGTCTTCGAAACATTTATTCCTGATTCTACATAAAATTGATACTTAATCACTTTCCCCGTGTAGAGCAGGCACTTATCACACAGGGAAAACGTGGAGAATGGAAAGTTTATAAAATCTCTGTCAATCTCAGCTCCATTTGAAAAATGATTCATTATAATGGGCCACTAGCGGCAGAGTGTCTCTGAATGGAAGCCTGTAATTAACTTTGCTTCATGTTTTATTGATAGCATTTGCTGCTTTCTGGGACCCATAAGCATATATCTTGTGGAAATGTGGTGCCCTCTGGATCCAGGCTGCAGTTGTGAACACCTTTTCTGGGAAGACTGGCTGGATTCAGAAAGACTTAGTTTGTGACCAGATATGTGTGTGATCAGCGTGGCAGACTTCCTGAGCTCTGGAAAGTTATTTGTCATCACTCAATCATCCTCTTTCAGGTTGATACCTTTTTTTAATAAAAGGTAAATCTTGATCTTCCTTTTCAACTGAAGAGACTTACATTTGGTTACTTTCTAAAACCTGTATGCCAAGCACTAAACTGTGATATAAAATACTCCCCTCCTGTCCACTTTTTCACTTCCATACCCACAATATTTATTTATTATACAGTACTTATACCTCACCCATTTGGCCAAATGGCCACAATAGAGCACAAGGTGGCACCACAAGTCACAGTGAAAGCCAGCACTTGTAGTTCTCCTCTTCCACCATCTGCTAAGGCCCCTTATCCTCTAAGTGTGTTGTTGTCTGTGAGCTATCAAGTTGCCTCCAATCCATAAATGTCCTCAACTGCCCTGTTCAGCTCTTGTAAACTCAAGCCTGTGGCTTCCTTGAGAGCATTGGTCCATCTCATATTTATTTGGTCTTCCTCTTTTCCTGTTGCCTTCCACCTTTCCCATCATTATTGTCCAGGGAACCTTGCCTTCTCATGATGGCCATTTCATCTTTTTTGCTTCCAGAGATAGATAGTTCAGGCTTTATTTGCTCTGAGACTCACTTGTTCATCTTTCTGGCAGCCTGGGCAGAGTGCCTGAAAAAACATTTCACTGGACTGTCAGCAAACTCACTCCCAGTCTCAGGAGCTCCACAGGTCTAGAAAATATCCTCATTGTTCTCTGTGCATTGTTCATGGTACATGCCATCACACTGCCTCTGACCTATGGTGATCCACTGAATAAGTGATCTCCACAATTTCCTGCTCAGCTTTTGTAAAATCAAGTCTGTGGATTCCTTTAGGTTGTTGATCCATCTTTATTGTTTCCCAGGATTGCTGTCTTTTCCAGAGAATCTGGCCTCCTCCTCCTCTTCCTCCATCTCTTGCTTCCAATCATGTAGTCTGAATTCTATATTGATCATCTGGGGATGTCTACATGTACAGCCATTTATTCAATTGCTTGAAGCATGTACAGTAGGGCCCCGGTATCCATTGGGGATTGGTTCCAGGTCTTCCCGAAGATAATGAAAACTGTGGATAAGAGAGAACGCCTACCCACCCACCCCAAACTGCTATTTCCTGGCAGTAGCTTGCTTTATAACTGCTGTTTTGAGACAGGAGCTTGCTTTATGGCCGCTGTTTGTGACAGTAGCTTACTTTACAGACACTGTTTGTGACAATAGCTTGTTTACAGCTCCTGTTTGTGACGACAGCTTGCTTTACAGCTTGCTTTGTGGCTTTTGAATTATTTAATTTTTTTCCTCTGCCAACCGTGGATAACTAAATCAGTGGATAATGAATCAGTGGATATGGGGGTCCTACTGTATTTGTAATAAACAGTGTTAGCTTCGCAGAACTCTGGGAGTCATTTTCATTTTCGTCTCTGAGACCAAATTGGTTCTGCTTTGCTTCTTGCAAGTGTGTTCCACTTTCCTACAATTGTTAAGTATGCCTTGTTTTCATGTGTGCTCCATTTCCTCTTGGAAGATTGTATAAAAGCCTCATCTTCAGCATCAGTAGCTGAAGCATATATTTGAATGGTGGTTATGTTGAAATTTTTTTCCATTGAGTATGAAGGCTATTGTTAACCAGGCCTGGCATTATAGCTCCTAACTTCCTATGCTGCATCTTGCCTCAGTATTGGAGCCATTCCATTTCTTTTGAGTTTGTCACTTTCAGGGAGGAACACCATGTAACTTGTCTGACTGAAACTATCCCATTCCATCTACTTTAGTTCAATGACCTCAGGCACTGCAATCTTTATGTATTTATACATTATGCATGTGTGTACAACAAGCCGGTGTACAAGGCAACTTAAAAGTCCCAGGCTCACATAGAAAATTTAGCATATACAAAGAAAAACTCCATAAACTGAGAGAAGTTCTTATGTCTACAGGTAAGGTGCTTGAAAAAGAGAATGATTCTAGCTAAATAAATGTGACTCAAAGCTGGTGAGTATAGATAGTTCCACGTGTCCACCAAGATGAAATCTGAGTTGCAAATGGAACCTAAGACGGTTCTGTGGGTGTGATCAGTAGGTACAGAACAGTAGTTCTCTAATAATTCTGCACTTTAGATATCTGGCTATAGAGGAAGAGATCAAAAGTTCAGTTCCCCACTGTGCCTCCAGAGAGAAGAGCCAGCGTGTGTCACCTTGGGCAAGCTGTCAAGTTCTAGGAAGCCCCCATAAGAAGGGAATGGCAGGTGACTTCTGAGGATTCTGAGACTTCTGAGAAAACCTTATAAAGGAGGAACTGACTTGATAGTATGCAATGATTACTATTTAACTGCTCAACCTTAGCCTTTCCAGTTTAGTTTTATTCTGTTTCTTCTGCAGGAGAGATAGAAGTGTTCACTGCTAAAAATCAGCTTAAGTTGCAACCACCAAATCAAATAATAACTCCCCCCCCCCCCCGAACATTTTCTGTTCACAGTTCTGATCTGCTTATGCTCAATGCTGCCATATTGACTGTGGACCATTTGGCGCGCCCTCTCTCTCCGCAACTCATTGGCTCTTCAGCCAATTCAAGAATCACAACAAAGACTGACAAGGCAAGAGGAAATACCCACAGTGTTAAATAAAGCCTGCTGCTTCGCTCAACATGTCCACCTCTTTAAACAAGTTTAAAAGTTTTCCCTCAAGCAATGTCACTGTGTGGTTTTAATTCTCCGTTCCTTTCTCCCCAGATATTCATTTATACTGTTTGCGTCAATGCGTTTGGCAATTTATATTCTATATTCCTCGTAGTCTTTGCATGAAATATCTCTGCTGGAATTCCTGTTTACTCCTCATTTCAGTTGTAACTGCTGCTTTTTGAAACAGCAGGCTTCGGTTAATTAAAATAAATTTGAATACAGATATATTTAGTAAATGGAAAATGTTCACAAATTGAGGTAATTTTTTTAAGCAGCAAGATTCTGAAGTCGTATTAATAAAGTTGAACAAATAATCACCGCTACCCTGCCATCAAATCCCAAATCTTATGCTCAGGTAATTACAAAGAAGAAAAAAGCCAAAAAAAAAAAAAAACCCCACCCTCTCTTATTACTACTGCATAATGCCAGCCAGGTCATAATGTGCAGGGTATGGGTTAATGCGACAAAATTGGACATGGTGAATTAACACAAAATAAATGATTGTATGGCAGCATAATTACATTCCCAACAACGATGCTAATTCTAATTTATATCAATTCAATAATTAAAGAAAACAAGCCCTGGTTTTGGTTTTCTATTCATGTTACTGCAAGGAGTCGATGATTCCATGCCTGTAAGAATGCTGAGCCATAAATGGTACAATGACATAATTCCTAATAGGCCAAAGACGTTTCTCAGTAGGGGTGCTAGATTTGAAAGAAGCATGCTGTTAATCAAATTTGGTCAAATATAAATAAGATAGAGCTAACAGGGGCATAACAAATTCAATTCTACTCTGGCCAGAGAATTAAATTAAATACATATTAGCTAGCAAATAATACTGACCTTATTGCATTTGTTTTAAAACATGGCCTTTGTTGTAGCGATTAGACATGGGCACGGAGCGGCGAAATTTTCATTTCCGTTACTGTTTTTTTTGGTTCCGTAGGTAATGGAAACGGTAACGGTAATTAAGCCGTTACAATTCGAACTCGAACCAATAAAAAAGAAAAATCTGGTCAGGTTTTTCGTTTCCGTTTGTGGCATCACGGCGATCGCACGATGCCAAACAAGCACAGAAAACGTTTTTAAAAGTAAAAAAAAACAAAAACCAACTCCCTCCCGGCCGAAAAAGCAGGCGAAAATATGCCTGCCTGAGGCTTTGCCACCTACCAGAGGGGTGGTTTCTGGGGGGGGGGTCCACAGCCTTCCCCCCTCCTCTCCTGTCCTGGGCTGCTGGCACCAGGCTGGGGGGGCATCATCCTCGTCGTCTCGCCATGCCATGCGGTGGGGGGGTCCAAAATGGCGACCACAATTTTTCTTTTGAAATCGTGGTAAAAAAACACACCAAATCACCACAGAAACATGTGAAAATTATTTATTTTAAATGCCTGAATTTTAATAGTAGCAGCAGTGGCTTTTTTATAGCAATAAAATGTCACATTGATTTTATTTTATTTTATTTTATTTTTTATTTTTTTAGACCTGCCCATGTGGGCTGGGCATGGGATGGGACCATGCAATTTTTTTTGAACAATTCCACCAATGGCATGGCCAGGTTTTGACTGACACTTCTGCATGTGCCGGAGGGCATAAAAAGCTGAGGCACCTTCCAGAAGTCGCAGTCGGGTCTTGGATGTGGTTGAGGGAGGACTGTGCTGTGCTAGTGGATTATTCGAGGAGGGAGGCCTGTGGAGGCTTTAGGCTTTAGGCAGGCAGGGAGGGAATTGGTTTTTTATTAGAATTTTTTTTTTGATTCCCTGCAGCTTTGGCGAAGGGAAGCAGTTAGGGTTTTCTATTTGTCCTCTTCTCTGGCTGTTTTTGTGGGGAGAGGAGGATATTTCTGATATTGGATAAAGGGGGAGGGTCAACTGGGAGTGGGAGGTGTGGATTTATTTTAAAATATATATACTACCATTTATTTTCTATTTTTCCCAACTTCAAATTGCTTGCGCGCACACACACACATTTGGGGTGCAAGCCAAGAAAAGAACATCTATCCTCCTAAGAGGAGAATAATTCACAATATTATTTAGTTTTCTAATTACTTACTTAATTATTTGTTTTAAAACTTGTTGTGCTATGTGTGTGCCCTTGAACACACAGAAACATTCCATTTAAGTGGGACAGAAGAATTCAGAGAATTATTTTCAGTTTACCTGACTACAACTACTAAACTATATTGTTTTTATTTACACCCTAATATCTTTTTGGGAGGCTGCTGCTTCTGCTGATATCAGCCTTACAATATTATAATGATTCGTTACTCCACTGTTTGTTTGTTCTTTACATACATACACTTGATGTCTTGTGTGTGTGCAGTTGAACACACAGGCAGGCACATTCCATTTCAGTGCATCAAGTTGAATTCAGAAAATTATTTTCAGTTTATTATTCCCTGACTACAACTACTACTAAACTATATTGTTTTTATTTACACCCCAATATCTTTTTTGGGAGGCTGCTGCTGCTGCTGATATCAGCCTTACAATATTATATTGATTATTTACTCCAGTGTTTTTTGGTTGTTTACATACATACACTTGTTGCGTTGTGTGTGCACTTGAACACACAGGCAGGCACATTCAATTTCAGTGCATTAAGTTGAATTCAGAAATTATTTTCAGTTTATTATTCCCTGACTACAACAACTACTACTAAACTATATTGTTTTTATTTACACCCCAATATCTTTTTTGGGAGGCTGCTGCTGCTGCTGATATCAGCCTTACAATATTATATTGATTCATTACTCCAGTGTTTGTTTGTTCTTTACATACATACACTTGTTGAATTGTGTGTGCAGTTGAACACACAGGCAGGCACATTCCATTTCAGTGCATCAAGTTGAATTCAGAAAATTATTTTCAGTTCATCCCTGAACTACTACTACTAAAATATATTGTTTTTATTTACACCCAAATATCTTTTTGGGAGGCTGCTGCTGCTGATATCAGCCTTACAATATTATATTGATTCTTTACTCCAGTGTTTGTTTGTTGTTTACATACATACACTTCTTGTGCTGTGTGTGTGCAGTTGAACACACAGGCAGGCACATTCCATTTCAGTGCATCAAGTTGAACTCAGAAAATTATTTTCAGTTTATTATTCCCTGAATACAACAACTACTACTAAACTATATTGTTTTTATTTATACCCTAATATATTTTTGGGAGGCTGCTGCTCCTGCTGATATCAGCCTTACAATATTATATTGATTCTTTACTCCAGTGTTTGTTTGTTGTTTACATACATACACTTGTTGTGCTGTGTGTGTGCACTTGAACACACAGGCAGGCACATTCCATTTCAGTGCATCAAGTTGAATTCAGAAAATTATTTTCAGTTCATCCCTGAACTACTACTACTAAAATATATTGTTTTTATTTACACCCAAATATCTTTTTGGGAGGCTGCTGCTGCTATCAGCCTTACAATATTATATTGATTCTTTACTCCAGTGTTTGTTTGTTGTTTACATACATACACTTCTTGTGCTGTGTGTGTGCAGTTGAACACACAGGCAGGCACATTCCATTTCAGTGCATCAAGTTGAACTCAGAAAATTATTTTCAGTTTATTATTCCCTGAATACAACAACTACTACTAAACTATATTGTTTTTATTTATACCCTAATATATTTTTGGGAGGCTGCTGCTCCTGCTGATATCAGCCTTACAATATTATATTGATTCTTTACTCCAGTGTTTGTTTGTTGTTTACATACATACACTTGTGTTGTATGTGCACTTGAACACACAGGCAGGCACATTCCATTTCAGTGCATCAAGTTGAATTCAGAAAATTATTTTCAGTTCATCCCTGAACTACTACTACTAAAATATATTGTTTTTATTTACACCCAAATATCTTTTTGGGAGGCTGCTGCTGCTGATATCAGCCTTACAATATTATATTGATTCTTTACTCCAGTGTTTGTTTGTTGTTTACATACATACACTTCTTGTGCTGTGTGTGTGCACTTGAACACAGAGACAGGCACATTCCATTTCAGTGCATTAAGTTGAATTCAGAATTTATTTTCAGTTTATTATTCCCTGACTACAACAATTACTACTAAACTATATTGTTTTTATTTACACACAATATCATTTTTGGGAGGCTGCTGCTGCTGCTATCAGCCTTACAATATTATATTGATTCTTTACTCCAGTGTTTGTTTCTTGTTTACATACATACACTTCTTGTGCTGTGTGTGTGCAGTTGAACACACAGGCAGGCACATTCCATTTCAGTGCATCAAGTTGAACTCAGAAAATTATTTTCAGTTTATTCCCTGAATACAACTACTACTACTAAACTATATTGTTTTTATTTATACCCTAATATATTTTTGGGAGGCTGCTGCTCCTGCTGATATCAGCCTTACAATATTATATTGATTCTTTACTCCAGTGTTTGTTTGTTGTTTACATACATACACTTGTTGTGCTGTGTGTGTGCAGTTGAACACACAGGCAGGCACATTCCATTTCAGTGCATCAAGTTGAACTCAGAAAATTATTTTCAGTTTATTCCCTGAATACAACTACTACTACTAAACTATATTGTTTTTATTTATACCCTAATATCTTTTTGGGAGGCTGCTGCTTCTGCTGATATCAGCCTTACAATATTATATTGATTCTTTACTCCAGTGTTTGTTTGTTGTTTACATACATACACTTGTTGTGTTGTATGTGCACTTGAACACACAGGCAGGCACATTCTATTTCAGTGCATCAAGTGGATCTCAGAAAATTATTTTCAGTTTATTCCCTGAATACAACTACTACTACTAAACTATATTGTTTTTATTTATACCCTAATATCTTTTTGGGAGGCTGCTGCTTCTGCTGATATCAGCCTTACAATATTATATTGATTATTTACTCCAGTGTTTTTTGGTTGTTTACATACATACACTTGTTGCGTTGTGTGTGCACTTGAACACACAGGCAGGCACATTCCATTTCAGTGCATCAAGTTGAATTCAGAAAATTATTTTCAGTTTATTATTCCCTGACTACAACTACTACTACTAAACTATATTGTTTTTATTTACACCCCAATATGTTTTTTGGGAGGCTGCTGCTGCTGCTGCTATCAGCCTTACAATATTATATTGATTCTTTACTCCAGTGTTTGTTTGTTGTTTACATACATACACTTGTTGTGCTGTGTGTGTGCAGTTGAACACACAGGCAGGAACATTCCATTTCAGTGCATCAAGTTGAACTCAGAAAATTATTTTCAGTTTATTCCCTGACTACAACTACTACTACTAAACTATATTGTTTTTATTTACACCCAAATATCTTTTTTGGGAGGCTGCTGCTGCTGCTGATATCAGCCTTACAATATTATATTGTTTGATTACTCCAGTGTTTGTTTGTTGTTTACATACATACACTTGTTGTGTTGTGTGTGTGCAGTTGAACACACAGGCAGGCACATTCCATTTCAGTGCATCAAGTTGAATTCAGAAATTAGAAACTTATACCAAGGGCCAGCAGGGGAACATTGAATACTTGTACAAAAGAGTAAGCTTGTGGGTCAAAAGGATAACTTTATTAGAATAGTTTGTTACTTAACACAAATATAAAAAGAAAACATATTTCTAATACTTTTTGAGAAATAAAAAATGAGGAGGGGTCGCAGAGCCAGAGGGAAGGGCAGGGGGACACCCACTAAAATAAATAGGGGCACATTTCTGAAGGAAGGCACAGGAAGTAGTAGTGCAGATAGTGATATTGCTACCACTCCCTCTCCAAGCAGCAGCTGCACAACCAGCACGACTGTACCATCTTCTGTCACTGAGGGAAACATGGATGACTGCATGCGAGCCCCAACGCTACCAGGCTTTGACATGGACACACACCCCATTTATCAGGAGGAAGACGAGGACTTGGAATCAGAAACGGGCTCTTTGCATCTACATATTCCATATTCTGAGGACCTGTTGGCAGGAACAGATGAAAGGCAGGCTTGAGGCAGTGATGGAAGGAGCAGCCCTCTTTCCACCCAGAGTACCACCAGTGACAGCAGCAGTCAATTTTCCCAGCAGGGTACAAGCCACACCAGCAGCAGCACAGCAGCGGCAGGCAGTACCAGAGGGGGCAGTACTTTCCATAAGCCTCGCGTGTCTCTCTGGGAACATTTTTGAGAACAGCCCGGAAGACTCGAGGCTTGAGGTGTGCAAGAAATGCGGGGTGGTCATGCGCAGGGGGAATGACCCCAAACACCTCTCCTCAAGTGCCTTGCGTAGCCAACAGATGCGAAGGCACCCTTGGACTCTGCCTGGGACAGTGTCAGGCCCTGGTTCCTGAGGGAGGAAGAGAGGGGAAGCAGGCATGGGGACGGACTCCAGAGACAGCTCCGCTGAGAGTGGGAAGAGGCAGGCCACTCTGCAGGAAGTGGTGCCGCTGTGTGGGAGTTTTGTCAGCCAACGAAATAGGGCCAAGGCACAGGAGACCACCACTCGCGTGGTTGGAGAAATGGTGGCCATGAACGGTTGCCCCTCTCCTTTGTGGAGTCATCAGGCTTCAGGCACCTGATGAAGCACGTGGCTCCATGGTACGAGCCTCCATCCCGTCGTACCTTCAGCAGGCAGGTGATTCCCTCCCTTTTTGTGTCCGTCAGGGACATGGTCCGGGCCCTGCTGCAGGCGGCCAGTGGAAGGAAGATCCACTTCACTTCCGACCTCTGGACCGGTGGGCACCACGGATACCTCTCTCTGATGGCTCATTGGTGGCAACCCAAGGAGGTCCTTGACACCAGGGCATCCCAAGAAAATCCTGCCTGAGGGAAGGTTGTTGAACATTGGTTCTACCAAGTGGCTCGCCCTCTCCCAGATGGTAGGTATCCTGCAGCCTTTTGAGGAGACCACCCACGTCCTCAGCAACTACAACACCAGCCTGGGCCACGTACTCCTCCTGGTAAATGCCCTTCGCCAACGCCTAGAGCCCAGTATCCGGGAAGAAGCCGATCTTCTCCCAAAGTGCAGGGCCCTGGCAGACAAGCTGTTGACCGGTGTGGATACTCGCCTTAGCCCACTGAGGAGGAAAAAGGTGTACCAGATGGCATGCCTGTGTGACCCTCGCGTCAAGGGTTCCCTGGAGGGCAGCGTTGCTGACCTAAACTTCTGGAAGATGGAGCTATGCCGTCAAGTCCGCAGGGCTGCCTCAAATCAGGCCCAGGCGTTCCCGAGGGTGCACAGAAGCCAGAGCGATGCAGAAGAGGAATCATCGCAAGGGTCCTCCTCCTCCTCTACTGCAGGAGTGTACACCCAGAGACCAGGTTCCTTACCAGCAGCAAACTACCTGGCCTCTGCCTTAGCCATGGCAGTCTCCTCCTTGGTGGAGGCAAAGGAGGAAGAAGAACCGGACCCCGCTCTGACCATGGTGAGGGAGTACATGTCCGAGCCCCTCCAACCCCTCACCTTGGACCCACTTCACTACTGGGCCAGAAAGGCAGACATCTGGCCTGCTCTTTCGACTCTGGCGTTGGACCTCTTGACCATCCCACCCACCAGTGTCCAGAGTGAGCGTGTCTTCTCTCACATTGGAGATGTCCTGAGGCCGCACCACTCTTGTCTGGACCCGGAGACCGTGGAAAGGTTGACTTTCATCCGCTTCAACCTTTCCACGTTGGGATTACCCCAACACTCCAAGACCTAGGCCCACAGTTGTTCTTCCACCGGTTCCTTCCAAACAGGCCTCCCTTGCTCTAACATGCACTACCAGAGCAACACTTATGCCTGCCTGCCTGCAATTATGCCTGCCTCCCAGCTTGGCTTCCTCCCTGCAAGCCCAACTTCCTGCCTGCCTGCCTGCCTGCCTGCCTGCCTGCCTACCAGCCTACCTGCCTGGCTGGCCCTGTGCCTACCTGCCTAACTGCCTGCTTGCTTGCCTGCCTGCCTACCATCCTACCTGCCTGGCTGGCCCTGTGCCTACCTGCCTACCTGCCTGCTTGCCTGCCTGCCTGCCTGCCTTCCTGTATGTCTGCCTTCCTGCATTCCCACTCAATTTGAAGGGCTCAATTACTGCCCAATTTTTCTAGCTCTTGCCTGGCTCCAAACCAGGGAGGACCACTCAATGTGTCATTTGAAGGGAAACATACTCTATCTGTAGGCCCAATATTTCTAGCCCTTGCCTGGCTCCAAACCAGGGAACACCACTCAATGTGTCATTTGAAGGGAATCATACTGTATCTGTAGCCCAATATTTCTAGCCCTTGCCTGGCTCCAAACCAGGGAGGACCACTCAATGTTTATAATTTTGAACCGGACAAGACTGTTGGAGTTGCAGCCGTGCAACGTTCCCTAACCCTACCCTAACCCTATCTAAACAATGCCTGTATGCCTCCCATCCTAATATTCCACCAGCACAACACAGTTATGCCTGGCTCTCTGCTCTGTCTATATGACTGCCTGCCCTGCCTGAATGCTTCACCTGCCTGCCTGCCTTCCACCTTTTTCTGCCTGAATACCTGTAATTCCACTGCATGTATGGATCTAATAAGGGCTACATAATTAGCCCAGTTTTTATAGGGCTCCCCTGGTCTTTGTAGCAGCCCAGGAATATTTTTTTCTAGGGTCAGCGTAGGCCCAATATTTCCACATTGGCCATGGCTGGTCTGTGTAGTACACCCCAATACCTGCCTTCCTCGATGCGTTCCTCCCTTCCCTGGAGTTTTGGATCCACTCTGCTTACAAAGTGGTCAGGATGCACTTTACAACAACCTACCTCAAAGACTGATTAGCAGGGGCCTAGCTCTCCTTACAGCCTTAAAGAAATAGCCCTGTTCTCCTGCATCCACTCTGTCTCCTGGGTTGATGAAACTCAGTCTCCTGGGGTGGAGAAACTCGGCCTCCAAAGGCAGAAACAATTCTCCTTTCTTGCACTTTGGCTTTGTGCCTTCCCTAGCCTGGGTGGGTACCCTGCAAGCCTGCCTTCCTACCTGTAAGCCAGACTGCCTGCTTCCCTGCCTGCCTGCCTGCCCCTCTGCCTACCTGCCTGCTTGACAGGCTCCCGGGACTCCCGGCTTGGAGGAGGCCTTCCAGGTGCTTGTCCTTCAGCCTATCAGCGGTTCAGTGCTTCAAGTTCAGCCTTCGAGCCAACATGCGCCCTGTCGGCCACTCTCCTCGACTTCCCCAGGCAGCAACCCCAGCTGCCCCCGCCTCTAGCCGGAAAATCACTTGAGGAGACCAACTTTAACAGGCACAGTCATCTTCAACAATTTTGTTTAGAATTGGGGTACTCTGCCCTCCAACATGGGGGGGGGGGGTTCACTCCCACCAGTTACAGTCCAGGTTGGGAAATCCCTTTGCAGAAGGAGGGGAGATTCCTTCCAACTAGCATTCCGGCTTCCAAAGGCGGAAGAAACAATCCCTCCCTAACATTTGCGCTCTGGCTTCCTGGCTTTCCTGGGTGGACTGTGTCTCCACTGGGCAGGCAAAACTCTGGCCTAGTGGCTTCCAAAATTCTGGCTTCATGGCTTTCCTGGGTGGACTGTGTCTCCACTGGGTAGGCAAAACTCTGGCCTAGTGGCCTCCAAAACTCTGGCTTCGTGACCTCCAAAACTCTGGCTTCCTGGCTTTCCTGGGTGGACTGTGTCTCCACTGGGCAGGCAAAACTGGCCTAGTGGCCTCCAAAATTCTGGCTTCATGGCTTTCCTGGGTGGACTGTGTCTCCACTGGGTAGGCAAAACTCTGGCCTAGTGGCCACCAACACTCTGGCTTCGTGGCCTCCAAAACTCTGGCTTCCTGGCTTTCCTGGGTGGACTGTGTCTCCACTGGGCAGGCAAAACTCTGGCTTCGTGGCCTCCAAAACTTTGGCTTCCTGGCTTTCCTGGGTGGACTGTGTCTCCACTGGGCAGGCAAAACTCTGGCTTGGTGGCCTCCAAAGTAGGTGTCTGAAAATATCCCTCCCCATTGTTCCCCACCGTTCAGGCTTTGTGGATTTGCCGCGTGATTGCGTAGACTGTGTATGCACATTGCTGTAAAAACTCTGGCCTTGTGGCCTCCAAAGGAGGCCGCTGAAACAATCCCTCCCCAACCACGAAAATTTCCCTTGCGCTCTGGCCTCGTGGCTTTGCTGTGTGGACTGCCACAAATCGGGCTCAGCTGCCTGCACCCCAACCGTTAAAGGCAGTAGGTCCAGCCCCGCCACCACCCATCCTTCCTGCTCTCTGAATGGCTGCCTTTGCCAATCAGTTCTTGAAAAACCAGTGGTCCCTTTTTTGCTGGCAGTCCCGGGTGGGGGGTCCTTTTCTTCCCAGATAGCCCTTCTTGCATGTAGGGCCCAAATGAAAACAATTACAGGGTTAGGGATAGGGTTAGGGTTAGGCCACTTCCGGCGACACGGCAGGGAAGCCGGACGGGGTGGAGGGCAGCGGAGTGTCTCTGCCCTGGAGATGGGCCTCGAGATGCGCAACCTGGTCATGGTCAAGGAGAGAGAAGGTCTGCTACTCTGCTTGCTCCATGAGTGAACCGGTCTCCTTGGGATACTCCAGCTGGCGATGATTCCTGGAGCGAATGAGGGGAACTCATCAGGATGAGTTGGGGGGGGGAAGCATCTGAATCTCTGACTGCTGGGCAGTCAAAACTCTGGCTTCGTGGCTTTGCCGCGTGTATGCGTGGACTCTGTGTCTCCACTGGGTAGGTGGAACTGGTCTCCTGGATATGAAAACTGGCCTCCAACGTAGGGGCTGAAAGAATCCTTCCCCGTTATTCCCTGCCGTTCTGGCTTCTTTGCTGCATGCGTGGACTCTGTGTCTCCACTGGGTTGGTGGAAGTGGTCTCCTGGGTAGTCAAAACTGGCCTCCAAAGTAGACATGGGCACGACTTGGCAAAATTCTCGTTTCCGTTTTTGTTCCTCGTTTCCGTTACGCAACGGAAACAGAAACGACAATTAAGCCGTCAGAACTCGAACCGATAAACGATAAATTGGGTCTGATTTGTCATTGTCGTTCATGGCATCGCGCGGCGATCGCGCAATGCCAAGCGGCACAGAAAAAAAGTTTTAAAAATAAAAAAATCCCGATTTCCGGCCAAAGAAACAGGCGAAAATATGCCTGTCTGAGGGCACCTACCAGAGGGGTGGTTTCTGGGGGGGGGGGTCCCGGCCTTCCCCCCCCCTCCTGTCCTGGGCTGCTGGACCTGGTACCAGGCTGGGGGGGGCATCAGTCTCGTCGTCTCAATTTGCCATGCGGTGCAGGGGGATCCAAAATGGCGACCGCAATATTTTTTTTTGAAATCGTGGTCCAAAATCCCACCAAAGCACCACAGAAACATGCAAAAATTAGCTATTTTAAATGCTTGAATTTTTACAGTAGCAGCAGTGGGTTTTTCTAGCAATAAAACATCTCCATTGATTTTATTTTATTTTATTTTTATTTTTATTTTTTTACACCTGCGCAATGATGGGCTGGCCATGGGATGGGACCATGCAAATATTTGGAGCAATTCCACTAATCGCATGGCCCCTTGGCCAGGTTTTGACTGAGACTTCTGGGATGTGCCAGTTGGGCATAAAAAGCCCACTATAACCCTAGCCCTAGCCCTAACCCTAACCCTAACCCTAACCCATATGCCAGTACACTGTCCTTCTTAGTGGGTCAGAGGCACCCAGAGGTGCAGCCCACTAACTCACACTAACCTTACCCATAATAACCCTAAGCCTAGCCCTTGCCCTAACCCCAACCCTAAGCCAGATCTGTACTCGCATTGCACTACACGCAAGTACACTGTCCTTCTTAGTGAGCCAGAGGGCGCCCAGCAGAGGCATTCTTCTCTCACCTCGTTCACAGTCCAAAGTTCCAAAAAACTCCAAACCTGTACGCCAGTATGCTGTCCTTCTTGGTGAGCTAGAGGCACCCAAAAGAGAGGTGCCTCTGCCAGTGCCACTTGGTATGCAATGGCTACACGGTCATGTACCCTTCCTTTTCCCTTTGTAGGGGGCCAGAGGAGGCATCCACCCCAGAGAGGTGCCTCCAGGAGCCCGCTACCCTACCCCCCTAAACCAGTACTAACGACAAACGACAAACGAAACGACAATTTTTTGAAAAATTTCGTGACAAACAGAAACAAGCCGAAATGGGCCGGCTCCGACACACGACAACTCGAAACGTCATTTTTCCTGGTCGTGCCCATCTCTACTCCAAAGTAGGTGGCTGAAACAATCCCTCCCTGTTGTTCCCCGCCGTTCTGGCTTCGTGGCTTCTTTGCTGCATGCGTGGACTCTGTGTCTCCACTGGGTTGGTAGAAGTGGTCTCCTGGGTAGTCAAAACTGGCCTCCAAAGTAGGTGGCTGAAGGAATCCTTCCCCGTTGTGTCCTGCCGCTCTGGCTTCTTTGCTGCGTGCGTGGACTCTGTGTCTCCACTGGGTTGGTGGAACTGGTCTCCTGGGTAGTGAAAACTGGCCTCCAAAGTAGGTGGCTGAAACAATCTTTCCCCGTTGTTCCCCGCCATTTTGGCTTCGTGGCTTTGCCGCGTGTGTGCGTGGGACTGTGTCTCCACTGGGTTGGTGGAACTTGTATCCTGGGTAGTCAAAACTGACCTCCAAAGTAGGGGCTGAAACAATCCTTCCCCGTTATTCCCCGCCGTTCTGGATTCTTTGCTGTGTGCGTGGACTCTGTGTCTCCACTTGGTTGGTGGAACTGGTCTTCTCCCTGAAAGCTTCGCTGACAGATAAAAGTACCAGGCCAGAAAGTATCCTTCCCCGTTGTTCCCCGCCGTTCTGGCTTCGTGCCTTTGCCGCATGTATGCATGGACTCTGTGTCTCCACTGGGTTGGTGGAACTGGTCTCCTCCCTGAAAGCTTTGTTGAGAGAGAAAAGTACCAGGCTGGAAACAATCCTTCCCCATTGTTCCCCGCCATTCTGGCTTCTTTGCCGCGTGTGTAGATTCTATCTCCACTGGGTTGGTGGAAGTTGTCTCCTTCCTGGAACCTTCTAGTTCTCTTTCTAGTTCCCTATTTCTATTTATCTTTCTATTTGTATATCTATTTCCATTTCTATTTCTATTTCAAGTACCCTATCCTCTAGTACCCTATCTATCCTCTAGTACCCTAGTACCCTCCATCTTTCTATTTCTCTTTCTCCTCCCTGGAACCTTCGCTGAGAGATAAAAGTACCAGGATGAAAGAATTCCTCCCCGATGTTCCCCTCCATTCTGGCTTCTTTGCTGCGTGCATGGACTCTGTGTCTTTCACTGGGTTGGTGGAACTGGTCTCCTCCCTGAAAGCTTTGCTGACAGATAAAAGTACCAGGCCGGAAACAATCCTTCCCCGTTGTTCCCCGCCATTCTGCTTCTTTGCTGCGTGTGTGGACTCTGTGTCTCCACTGGGTTGGTGGAAGTGGTCTCCTTCCTGGAACCTTCTATATTTATTTCTAGTTCCCTATTTCTATTTATCTTTCTATTTGTATATCTATTTCCATTTCTATTTCTATTTCACGTACCCTATCCTCTAGTACCCTATCTATCCTATAGTACCCTAGTATCCTCCAACTTTCTATTTCTCTTTCTCCTCCCTGGAACCTTCGCTGAGAGATAAAAGTACCAGGCTGAAACAATCCCTCCCAGTTGTTCCCCGCTGTTCTGGCTTCTTTGCTGCGTGTGTGGACTCTGTGTCTCCACTGGGTTGGTGGAAGTGGTCTCCTGGGTAGTCAAAACTAGCCTCCAAAGTAGGGGCTGAAAGAATCCTTCCCCGTTTTTCCCCGCAGTTCTGGCTTCGTGGCTTTGCCACGTGCGTGCGAGGACTCTGTGTCTCCACTGGGTTGGTGGAACTGGTCTCCTGGGTAGTCAAAACTGGCCTCCAAGTAGGGGCTGAAGGAATCCCTCCCCGTTGTTCCCCGCCGTTCTGGCTTCTTTGCTGCATGGGTGGACTCTGTGTCTCCACTGGGTTGGTGGAAGTGGTCTCCTTCCTGGAACCTTCTATTTCTCTTTCTAGTTCCCTATTTCTATTTATCTTTCTATTGTATATCTATTTCCATTTCTATTTCTATTTCAAGTATCCTATCCTCTATTACCCTATCTATCCTATAGTACCCTATTATCCTCCAACTTTCTATTTCTCTTTCTCCTCCCTGGAACCTTCGCTGAGAGATAAAAGTACCAGGCTGAAAGAATCCCTCCCTGTTGTTCACCGCCATTCTGGCTTCGTGGCTTTGCCACGTGTGTGCGTGGATTCTGTCTCCACTGGGTTGGTGGAAGTGGTCTCCTGGATTTAAAAGCTGGCCTCCAAAGTAGGTGGCTGAAAGATTCCTTCCCCGAACCTCCCCGCCATTCTCTCTTCGTGGCTTTGCTGTAAGCAGACAAGAGCAGCTGAAGGTGGGCTCACATGTCCGGATCATGCTGAGCGAAAGGGAAGTCTCCGCCCGTGGCTGCCTGAGACAACACCGAGTCCACTTCCGCTCCATGAGCGAATCGGGCTCCTCGGGACACTCCAACTGGTGATGATTCCCTGATAGATTGAGGGGCACTCATCTGGATAAGTGTATTTGGGGGGAAAGCATCTGAATCTCTGACCGCTAGTTGACCAGGGTGACATTTGCTTGGCTTTACAAGGAGTGTCATGGGGAGGGGACATTGAGAGGAGTAGAGTAGACCCTCATCCAGATTTGGGGGAGGAACGGAATACTGTGTCTCCTGCTGCCTCTGAGAGGTGGAGGGGAAATGGGATGGATAAAGGCTTCAATTCAAAACAAAACAAAAAAAAGTATAACAGGCAGCCAGACCAAGTAGGGTAGCCAGTTCAGTCAGTGTTGACCAAGAGAAAAAAAGAATATTGCATTCTGCCCACTTTGTTTGCTTTATTGCATAAGATGCAGTCTTATGCTATGATATATTTATTAAATATACTATTCATCACCCAGTTTAAAGTGTTTTCCGCCTGCTCTGGGTCATTGCGGGATGCCCCCATGCTCTGGGAAGTCAAATCGCACTAAATCACGGTAGAAGCAACAAACGACGAATGAAACGTCGAACCGAAAAATTTTCAAAAAATTTCACGACAAACGGAAACGGAACGAAATGGACCCGTTCCGACAAACGAAAAATCAAAACGTCATTTTTTCTGGTCGTGCCCATCTCTAGTAGCGATCAACAACCATGGATCACATTTCCTGCTATTTGAATATCTTTCTGAGGCAATGATATCGTCTTCCAGGCCCTGAATCATAGTCTTAATCTATGGGTAGAATGTGTTTCTTTGGCTTCTAAACAAAGCAGTGTAACAGGCTTTGAGGCTTTGAACAGATGGGTGATAATTTCAACTACCTGACTGTCATCTTGAGGAAGAACTTAGAGAAGTTGCTTTTTTAGACTACTGATGCCAGAGTTGTCCAGTTAGGATGAACACAATCCATGCTGCCTAGGAAATTCTGCCCCCTTCCACAAAAACACTGAAAGTGTATGCACACACAGGGCCGCCACTATGTTTTTTGCGCCCTATGTTTCAGTATCCTGGTATTACAATAACCTGGTACATCAAATATTACAAATTCTATTCTGCTAGGCCAGTGCTTCTCAAACTTGGTTCCCCAGATGTTCTTAGACTGTAGCTGCTGAAATCTAGGCAAACGCAGCTAGTGGTGAAGGCTTCTGGATGTTGTAGCAAATAACATCCAGGGACCGAATGTTGGGAGTACTGCTCTAGGCTTTACAATTTTTTTGTCAAAACAGCAATGTTATCAAAATGAATCCTGCAGGAACAATAGTACTTCTTACTAAAAATGTTTCCATTGTATACCAACCCCTTGGACTTCCCAGCCCTGCAGAAAGGATTGTGATAGTTGATGAAAGAAAAATGAGAGCATAAATAATGGGCAGAAAAGATTGTCAGGAAAAGGAACAAATGATGCCAGAAGAGCACCATTGGAGGGGAGAAAACTCTGCTTGGTGGTGACAATGGTAAGATTTTTTTTCTCTATATGCTGATGTGAATCTATAATTGCTTGTGCTGTAGTTTACTCTATTAACTCTATAGTCTATCAAGATATTTTCATAGATGTGACTTAACTGAGAGTATTACAACTTAGAAAATTTGTCTTTGTAATTATTTTTATTGTCTTTTGTAACACTTCAGATGGCCTTAATATTCCCTTCTTAAGCCATATTAATTTTTATTAGAACATTTCTAAGTTTTGTTACAGTAGCTACTTAAATTTTCCTTTTAGTTCATTAAATTTTTATAGTCATGTTCCTATAACCTTACCTTAAGTTTCTACAGTTACGTATTTGGATATTCAAAATATACAACAGTACAACACGTGTACGCACACACGCATGCACGCATGCATGCACGCACACACACATACCTGATTAACGTTCGCTACAAAGAAGAAAAATAGAGGTTTTCTTGGAATAGATTAAAAGATATTTAGCAGAAGGAGAAAATTGTACAAAGTGTTTGGAAGTTGAGTTGTGGCAACTGGATTTCTTTTCTTGTGAGATCAAAACATTTCATGACTTATTCAATCTCACAAGAAAAGAAATCCAGTTGCTATGAGTCAACTTCCAGAGAACCAAACCTGCATGACTGAGAATCTTCACAGACATTGTAAAAGGTGCAAACTGTTCCTCTGGGTCAGAGAAGAATTAACCCTTTAGGGATAAATGCCAGTTGTGATAAACACAAGATTCTGATTTTTTCCCTTGGAAGCCCATAACAGTGATAGCAAACCTATGGCACGGGTGCCAAAGGTGGCACTCAGAGCCCTTTCTGTGGGCACCCAACATTGCCCCTTCATAGCCACCTGTATACAGGTTAAATTACTGTATTGGCACTTTCCAAAAAAACAATTAGTGGGTTTTGAACTGCAGTTTGGGCACTCGGTCTCTAAAAGGTTAGCCATCACTGGCCTATAAAGTTTGGTTGGGAATTTGGGAAAGTTTCAGGTATCAGATTCATTGACGTCACAGAAGGCTCAGGGAACTGTGAGATCTGAAGTATGAATAACATTTTTTAAAACCCTAAGATGAGAAGAAAGACTTCCTGAAAGTGTAACAAAGTGCAAAAATATCCAGGATGCAAGCATATGTCCCATTTGCTATAACTGGGCAATCTCCAATTTGTGCCACTTCAAGATGCAGATTAGGTGGAGCTCACAGACAGGGCATAATGCTTCAACTGAGCAGCAACAGGATGTTGGCCGACATCCCTAGATTTTTTTTAAAAAAAAATCATCAAACCCATTATTGGTTATACCAAACAATGTAAAAGGTTGTTTGATCAGTTATGTTCATCATTGCTTCTCTCCAATTATGATGTGAATAGCATTTTTTTAAACAAAGTCTTTATTCCTTTCAAAGGGATTCTGTGTGTGGGGGGGGGGGACTTTCATCAAAATCAAGGGTTGGTACACGAAAAGCCACTCCACAACATCTATAGATGAAAATATTTGTGGTATGGGGAGAGAGAGGGGAGAGAGAGAGAGAGAGAGAGAGAGAGAGAGAGAGAGAGAGAGAGAGAGAGAGAGAGAGAGAGAGAGAGGAATGTTTTGCTCTTAGAGGCATTAGGAAGCAACAGCTTTCGCCAACTTAAAAAAATCTGAACAAAAAAATTCAAAATCAGAAGTGAACATCTAGTCCAGTGATGGCGAACCTTTTAAAGACTGAGTGCCCAAACTGCAATTCAAAACCCACTAATTTTTTTTTTTTTTTTGCAAAGTGCCATAGGTTCACCATCACTGATCTAGTCATTTTCAGATATGATTTTCTTTTCTTCCCCGTATTTTGGTGATTTGGGGGCAGCCCTGGCACTCAATGGCACTCCCTTAGGAAGTATAGCTGGTCAAAATGTGGCCCAAAGTATCACTTGTTCTTGTTCCAGATGTTTCATTAACAATTATGATCTGAGCCTTCTCATCCTGTTTCTCTTCTCTCAATAAGCAAGTGCCCAAAAGAAAGCCCTCCTATTTAACCTACAGATCTAGGCATTTCTGAAGCCAACCTGTAAAGCAAGGTTTATTGTTGGGTTGCATTGACACATTTATGACTAGAGATGTAAAATTTCCAGAAATTTTGAAGCTTGGGGAAAAAAAACAGTTAATTTCCTCCCCTCCCCCATAAAAAAACCAGAAATTTTCAGGAAACTTGAAATAAAATGCTACATTAGCAAAACCACCCCCTTTTAACAGCTTGAAAGTCATTCTCTTACTTTAGTAACATAAAATATGATTATGGACAATGTGACTTGGCATAAAATTTTCACAACTAGCATATTAAAATATAGTGCATCCAAACAATTATTACAAACAGAATTTACTTTTTAAATAATACTTATTTGTAAGTAACAAACGAGGTAACAATCTTCTCAACTGTTGACTAGTTTATGTGGAACAATAAACCTTCTACAAAACAATGTTTAAAAATCTAGAATTAACTATTCATGTTTCCTCTCCACAGTATTAAATAAAAATAAAATAAAAACCTCATTCTTGTAAAAAGAATTGAAGGGGGGATGTATAGAAGGGAGTAGGACTAACTTCCAATGAATGGGCATGACATTTAACCAGAATCATTTTTGTTGCTCTGTATTTTCTGCCAGTGCTTTGAGGCCTAGTGAAGAGGATATAACAGAACCAAACATACCCACCCACGTACAAAAACCAAAGTGAAACCTTTTTCTTTTTCTTTTAACAACAGCAGCACTTCCTAAAGGAAGAAATGCATCTTGTTCTTGCATTGGAGAGTTTAGTTTGTCACCTTGGACTTGCTTGTCCTCAGTGCATAGAAATTAGAATAATCTGATATGCATATTTTAAGAAATGATTTGGAAAATATTTTAACACCCTATCTTAACATATTTCATTCATCATTTTAAAATAAAACATTCCATAATCAGTTTTTATTTTATTTTTTTCATTTTTTCCATGGGGGGGAGGGGGTTGACAAAAAGGCTTCAGGAAAACAAAACAAAAACATTTTTTATTTTTTCCAGGTTTTTTTCCCAGTGCCTTTACATCTCCAGTCACGACTAAATGATAACTTCTCACCCTACCCTAACATCCTGGAGCATTTTTCAGTGCACAGAGTTTTACATCACATGTCATAATGCTTCTTTCATCCATGCTTCTGAGCTACGCTTCCACTGTCCTTGGACACTCGCCTTCCTGTCAAGGCCACTTTACCGAGCTTGCTTCAGTCCACAGCTGAACTCCATATCTCTAATTGCAAGTTGAAAAACTCACTCACAAGAATATTCTTGACACCCCTCCTAGTTTTTTTAACTTCAATTAGCTTTCGGCTTTATCTCAGCCTAGAAAACTAACTGTTTATTCAAACCTGTTACTGTGCATATGGCTTTATCTCCAGCCTGATATAACACAGTTCCAAAAAACAATCAGCTTTATTTCAGCCTGGATTGCTTACAAAGTCTTTATCTCAGACTCTGTTTATCAGCTTGAGCTTGAGACACCTGTGTTGCTCCAAAACTCTCATTTTTGTTTATACACTTCATCATGTTTTAAACATTCACTTTGTTTCACTTTAACATGTTAATATAGTGTTAAATAACCAGCCTTTTGTACCATAAACCTCTCAGGAGGAATTCCGTTGTTACTTCTTTCAGAACGTCTTAAAATTTGTTCCTGTTCATGTGTGTTTGATTCAGCCTCTGAAATTGTTTCTGTTTCCCTATCTGCCTCAACTTTCACTTCAACTTGAGGTTCATTTTCATGTGTTTGTCTTTCTGTTCTGGCAGCAAAATCTCTGGGTTTGCATGTACCTTTCCCCAGTTTGAGTGTTCTGCAAAGCTAGCAGATCTTGTGACAACAACTCTGTTCCCTTTATCATAGAATCTGTAACCTTTTGCATAAGAATCATAACCCACAAAAATCATTTTCTTTGCCTTTGGTTCATTTTTCCTCCTTATTTCATCTGGGATGTAAACCAGTGCGGGGGAGCCAAACACCTTGAGATTTTTTACACATGGTCTTTTTCCATACAGCAAGAAATAAGGTATTTCTTTCACTACAGAATTCCAAGTTCTGTTTAACAGATAATTGGCTGTCATTATAGCCTCTCCCCAAAAAGTTTGATTCAAACTAGAATCATGCAGCAAGGCATTACTCATTGTTTTCAGAACTCTTATTCTTCGTTCTGCAACCCCTTATCTTGGTGAACATAACGGCAACTTCTCTTCCTAGAACTTCCTTTCTTATCTAAGAGTGTTTGAAACTGGTTTGATAGAAATTCTCCTCCTGAATCACTTTGCAAGCATGAAACCTTGGTAGAGAAATTGTTTTCTACATAATTCAACCATTTCTGAAAAGCTGTAAATGTTTCTGCTTTTGTTTTCAACAAATAGCAAAACCCAAACCTTGTGTAATCATCCACCAGAATTGAAGCATATTTTGCCCCTCCTATGCTTGCAATGTCTGAGGGACCTAACACATCAGCATGTACTAATTGAAAAGGTCTCTTTGATTGCCTAGTACTTTGCTTACTCACAGCATGTGTTTTTGATTTGACCATCTTACATACAGCACAATCAAGATATTTTTTCACAATTTTTCAGTTCCATTCCATCAACCAAACCTTTCATGTTTTGTATAGTCTTGAAACTCATATGTGCAAGCTTTCTGTGCAATAGATGTACACAGTCATTGTGAGGTGGAAGATTCCCTTGAACAAAACATGTTTTGGTATCACCTTCATCATATTTTAAATAGTATATTTTTTCAGTAATAGCACACACCTTGTTGGATTTCTTTATGTTACAGCTTTCTGAATTAAATTCTACAGTGTACCCATTCTCCGCTAGACAGCTTACACTTAACAGATTGTTTTGTAATGATGGCACACACAATACATTTTGAATCTTACCCAGATCTGGAACATTTAAATCTCCTTCTCCAGTCACTTCCACCTTTTCTCCATTTGCCAAAGTCACAACTTTTCTTCTGGCTTGATGCAGATTCTGGAACTTTGAAGAATTACAACAGATATGCTGTGAACTCCCACTGTCCACAAACCAAGAATTTTCTCTGTTTTCCTCAGTACCTTTAACAACAAAAGAGTTACTGTCAGCAAAGCCCCTTCTTTGGTACAGCTGCTTTTGTTGACGCTTTCTAGAAGACTTCTTATCACAGTTTCTCATTAGATGCCTCATGGAATTGCAAATAAAACATTTTTTTACAAAGAAGCTTTTCCTTCCTCTTCCTTGACCCTCCGACTGGACTCTCCGTCTCCCTGATGACTGGGTTCTCTCGTCCTTGTCCTGGGTCGTAAATCTCTCTCTCCATAGACTGTATTCCTCTCCAGACTCTTCCTTTCCTCCTCAAGAAGCCAACAGGACAAATAACCCAGAGTTAAGTCTTGATCTTGCAGTGCTTCAAAACTCAATGCAAAATTGTCCCATGTTTCATTTAAACTGCTTAGAATCACATATGCTTTGTGACAGTCCGTGTATCTTAAACCTGCTTCTTCTAACTCCACAAATGTTTGCCTCATGAAGCTTAGATGTTCAGACACACTGTCACCTTCATTCAGCCTCTTTCTGTAAAGCTTTCTGGTCAGCAGCATTCTACTACATGCTGTTTGACGAACATGCACATTTCTCAGTGCTTCCCAGCAGTCCTTAGCAGAACTTATGCCACAAATATAGTTCAACTGGGAATCTTGCAAGCTTAACACAATTGTAGCCAATGCTTTTTTGATTTAGTTCATCAAACTTGTCATCATCCACTGCTCTGGGATTTTCCACACATTTCCACAAACTTTCACGCTTCAGGTACATCTGCATTTTGAAACTCCAAGCCAAAAAATTAGACTCACCAAGCCTTGGAACCGGCAACACTCCACTTGCTGTGGCAGACTGCATTTTGCACAGGCTTTCTGGCTCACTCTCACTCTCTGAGCTTTGCCCACTCTCTTCCTTCTCAGACATCAGGGAAGACTGCCTGGCAACTTCTTTCAGCTTTCAGCTCCAAACTCAGCAAGTTCAAAAACTTTTCTCTAACCATTTAACATGCTGGCTTAAACGTTGTCTGGGCCCATAACCTGTCAAGCAATGTATGAGGAGCTAGCCTCAGTTAGCAGCGTTGCAGCAATGTCAAGGATTAGAGGCAAAAATATGACAGAGTCCGTTGCTGGTTTTCTATTGCAGTCTATTTACAAAATATATACCGGTTCCATTTAGCTTCCAGACTTACATCCAGTAGCATAAACAATCCTGCTACTCTTCCTTATCACAGCCAACACATCAGGCTTACTGGCTAAACAGCCCTGGCTAAACAGCAAGAACATATTGCAATACATAAGGTATATATAGCATCTCCTTCCAATCACATATTTACTTTTACATCACATGTCATAATGCTTCTTTCATCCACGCTTCTGAGCTACACTTCCACTGTCCTTGGACACTCGCCTTCCTGTCAAGGCCACTTTACCGAGCTTGCTTCAGTCCACAGCTGGACTCCATGTCTCTAATTGCAAGTTGAAAAACTCACTCACAAGAATATTCTTGACAAGCACAACATGAGAGATATGTTCCTTCATATACAGGGAGTGTGAGAGACAGACCTGCAAAAATCTGCAGACAAGCAATAGGCAACACTTTTTCAGTGCTTACAATTCGCTGTGGCAGACTGATGACATACTTGTACCATCAAACTGTCTCATAAGGATTTGAATTTATTGCATGGCAAAGTATTGATATGTTCTTCTTTTAAAATCCTGCATGGCAATGAATTAGCTAGAGTAATCCTGCAGCAGATTCTCAATAACATTTCAAAGATTGTTGCTCAGTCTATAAACTATATCAAGGGTAACTGCTAAGATGCATGTTTTCAACTGCAGCTTGGAGATGCTAAACTGTTGTATTTATGGTGATTCATGTAGCTTCTTCAGTGATTCATGTTGTCTTGTTGACAGCTTTAAGAAAGGATTGGACAGGTTCATGGAGAACAAAGGCATCAATAGCTATCATTATGGATGCCTAAGGACAATCTATGGGTTGGAGAGAAAGGCCGGCTATCTCTCAATGCCATTTGCAGGGAATTGTAAGCAGGTGAAGACATCTGCTTGGGAATACCCTGAAGCAAATGGTGAGTTGCCATCCAGTCCAGAATGCTGGACTGAATGGACTGTGGCCTGTTCCAGCAAGGCTGTTCTTATGTTCTTATGTTAATATGGCATTGTTTTCCCTTAGTTATTTATAATGTAAGCAAGACCAATGTCCTTCACTGTGAACCTTCCAGTTGAAGGCTTGTCTGCTAACACTGTGGCATAGTTAAGTTTGACGTCTCTGTTCTCTCTTCACGCAACCAGTGAGCAAAACCATTTACCCTTTTCACAATCACAACCATGAAGCTCGCAGGGTGTAGTGAGGTCAACTTTCCAATGAGACCATTTTTCTTGCAATTGTCTTTTGGCTCATTTCTTCATTGGCAAGTGTTCACAAACAACCTTTTGCCCTCTGATGATGCTGTGGAAGTGACATCAGTTCTACAGGGAATCAGAACAGGTGAGGCAGCAGTTCATGGAGCTGACATCCATTCTTTTTGATGTTCCAATCCTCAGTCCACTGTAACTATGGCTAAAAGATGTTGACACTTACTTGAAGAGTGCAGCAGACTTGCAGGACAAAGGGTGACATCTTGCTGTGCCCCTGGAGAGCTCACCCCACCCACCCACCCCCAATTTATAAGTACATAATTAAGCCTGATGGATTTTTCACAGAATCGGTGTAGGGAAAATCAGATGAAGTAACTTATTTCAACTCCCAGCTCTCTTTCTCACAGGCAATGTTCCTAGGCATTAGGTACATTGGGTCAAACAGAGGGACTGAAATGGCTAACTTAAAATTGTCAAGAAATGATAATAATCTTAAAACATCACAGCTGGAAGGGACCCAAAGGATCATCAAGTTCAGCCCACGCCAAGGAGGCACAGTGGGGAAATGAACCACAGCCCCACCATTCCAGTAAATGCAAGCACGGAAACATTTCGGGATGGGAACAGATTGGGAATGCCGCAGTGTAAATAATTAGGTGTGGTTGGAGTCCTAACACCCAAAAGTAATTGGCTGTTCTTATAATCTATTAAGGTAACTCAGAAAAGTAAATACTACAAGTCACTGATTGAAATACAAGACACCTTTAAGTAGCCAAGAACAGGCAGACGAAAGATAATAAAATTGCTTTAGAATTTATTTATTTATTTATTTATTTATTTATTTATTTATTTATTTATTTATTGTTTGTTTGTTTGTTTGTTTGTTTGTTTGTTTGTTTGTGTGTTTGTGTGTTTGTTTGTTTACCAGCCAAATTTGTGACAAACACTACTCTGGGAAATTTACACTGAAATGAAATTTTCAATACATAAACATATATATGCAAACAGCATCAATCATCAATAGATAGGGGGGAGGCACCCAAAAATCTAATCTAGTCAAGACCTAACCAAAGAGATGGTGGGACCAAAAACTCAAATAAATCATAACTCAGGAGAAGATGCTCATAAGAATATAAAAGGAGCCATGCTGGATCAGGCAAAGGGCCCATCTAGTCCAGTCTCCTGTATATCACAGTGGCCCCGCCAAATGCCTCTGGGAGTACACAAGACTAGATATCTGTTTCCTGATACCATTCCCCTGCATCCCACATTTAAAGTACACTGTTTTTAAGCCTGGAGACTCACACAGCTCCATCATGGCTTGTAACCTGTAATGGACTTTTCCTCTAAGAATCTGTCCAATCCCTTTTTGAAGGCATCTAGGCCAGATGCCATCACCACACCCTGTGGCAGGGAGTTCCAAAAACTAACAACACGCTGGGTAAAAACAAATTCTTTTGTCTGTTCTGACTCTCCCAACCCTCAGTTTGAGTGGATGCCCCCTAATTCTGGTATTTTGTGAGAGGGAGAAGAGTGTCCCTGTATCCACTTTACTTATGCCCTGCATTATTTTGTACATCTCAATCATATCCCCCCTCAAGTGCCTTTTTTCAAGACTAAAGAGTCCCAGTGCTGCATAAGGGAGGTTCCGCAGCCCAGTAATCATCTGCACCTTTTCCAGTTCTTCTGCACCTTTTCCAGTTCCACTATGTCTTTTTTGAGATGTGGTAACCAGAACTGTACTCAATACTCCAGGTCCGGCCTTACTATCTTCTTCAATGGCATTATAATGTTGGCTGCTTTATTTTCAGTGCCCTTTTTGATGATACCTAGCATGGAATTGGCCTTCTTCAGTGCTGTCCACACTGACACCTTCATTGAGCTGTCTACCAACACACCAAGATCTCTTTCCTGATCCATCACAGCTAGCTCAGAGCCCATGAGTTGATACATGAAGTTTTGATTTTTTTTTTGCCCCAGTATGCATTACTTTACATTTTGCTACACTGAAACGCATTTGCCATTTTTCAGCCCCTTCTCCCAGTTTGGAGAGATCGTTCTGGAACTCTTCACAATCATTTCTGGTCTTCAAAACCCAGAAAAGTTTCGTGTCATCTGCAAATTTAGCTACCTCACTGCTTATCCCTGTTCTCTAGGTGATTTATGAGCAGATTGAAAAGCACTGGTCCCAGGACAGATCCCTGGGGCACACCGCTTTTCAATTCTCGCCATTGTGAAAACTGCCCATTGACACCTACTCTCTGTTTCCTGGATATAAACCAATTCTCAGTTCATAAGATGACCTGCCCTCCTATCCCCTGACTGCAATTTTCTCAGCAGTCTTTGGCAAGGGACTGTGTCAAAAGCCTTCTGAAAATCATGATAGACAATATCCACCAGTTCACCCAAATCCATATGCTACTGTTGCTGACCTTTTCAAAGAATTCATAGAATTCTAAAAGGTTTGTCAGGCAAGACTGACCCTTACAGAAGCCATGCTAATTTTCCCTCAGCAAGGTTTGTTCTTCTATGTGTTTTAAGATTTTCTCTTGGATGAGACTTTCCACCATCTTCCCTGGACAGACATATGGCTCACTGGTTTCCTTCCTTTTAAAAAAAATGGTGTGACATCCACTATCCTTCAGTCTTCTGGCACTGTGGCTATTTTAAGAGAGATGCATATTTCTATTAAGAGATCTGCAATTTCATTTCTCAGTTCCTTAATAACCCTTGGGTGGATGCCATCCAAGCCTGGTGACTTGTTGATCTTCAATTTATCAATTAAACCTAAAACATCCTGTCTTTTAATCTGTATTTGATTTAATTCTTTAGTCAAGAGGGGCCATTTGGGCAGTTGAATCTGCCCAAGGTCTTCTGTCATGAAGACAAATTCAAAGAAATAATTTAATTTCTTCTTGAATTAAGCTTCTTAAATTACATCGTATTAACCATATCTTTGCATCCTCTTGGGAGGGATGGGGACCGGCAAAGATGTAAAAGGTGTCCATTCCATAAGGAAAGTGCCACAACTGAGAAAGCTTGATTTCTTGTGGAGGTTCTCTTTGCTTCTCTTGGTGTCGGCACCCCTAAGAACATGATTTGTGGAGATCAAGTGAGATAAGCTGAAGTTCTTTGGAAAAGGGGCTCTGGCAAGTAACAAGGCCCAGAACTGTTAAGGATTTTATAAGGTAAAACTAAAACCTTCAGTCTGGCTTCGAATGAAACCGGAAGCCAAAGCAGGCGAACCAAGACTAGGAAGATGTGATCAAATTTGTTCACACCTGAGACCATCTTGGCTGCTGCACTTTGCACTTGCTATCGTTTCCAAGTGAGCTTCAAGGGCAGCTCCACACTGAGAGCTGAGAGCATTACAGTAGTTGATCTTTGCACTGAGAGCATTACAGTAGTTGATCTTTGCAGTCACCAGCACATGACCCATCTTGCAAATTCAGAGATGTGTGTCTAGTTTAGTAGGATCTCAACAAATAGTTACTTTTTTAAAAATGGGAGTTGCTTGAAATTTTAACTCTAATAAGTGGTCTTTAAAGTACTGGAAATATAACTGTAATTAACTACTTGTTAACAGTAACGTTCTACACTGTGGATAAAAGTTAAATCATAACCTTTGTATAACCTTTGTTTCAGAATATCTGAGGGAT
This sequence comes from Phrynocephalus forsythii, assembly GCA_029282475.1. NCBI lineage: Eukaryota > Metazoa > Chordata > Lepidosauria > Squamata > Agamidae > Phrynocephalus > Phrynocephalus forsythii. Next base: position 36,722,652 of record JAPFRF010000002.1, read on the forward strand.
TTCTCAATCTCTCGCTTTTTCTTTGGCTCTAATAGTGGAAGTGGATTCAGATGACCACAGCAAAAAGAGGACAGGGCCTTGTATATTTAAGAATCTTGGTATGAAGCTACATCTACAAAAAATATTTTACACTATTATTAAAGGCACAGGTGTTCTGTGGATGTGGTGAATAAACCCTAAGCAGAGGAGACATACCACACACAGCTTTCCAGACGAAGAAGAAAGACAGGGATATTTGAAAGGAATATTTTTCCTCTTGGACTGATGGTGAGATCTTGGATCCTGCCGTGTCAAGTTAAAATAGCACACACTTGCTAAACACAAATCACCAGGAGTCTTGTACGGGGTCATCTGGTTTTCCCCATTTGAGCATTCCACATGTGTTTCTTGAACTGAAGTGGATTTTGCAATCCACTTGACCGTATGAAGCAGATGATGCTTTTGTGATGTTACCACATCTAAGAGCACTTAGCGGAGGGTCTCACCACAGCTTCATGACAGTCAAGAAACATAGTACAGGGCGTCTTTCCTCTGCATTCAGAGGTGAACGGGCAAACCCTGCCTGCCTTTTATCCTCATCCTATTCCAATGGATTAGCTCCACGTATGGGCTGCTTCTTGATAATGGAAAAAAACCTGAGATCTTGGCTATGAGCTTTAGGAAAAAAGAGGCTATGGGTCTAGTTAATAAACATGAATAAGTAGATGCCAATCCTCTGGCCAATAAACTCACATCTACTTAACTTTTTTGTTGTTCAAATAGTTAACAGAATCATTTTCTCCTATATTGATTTTCCACAAAATTCTCATCATATATTTGATTTACTGCTACCTTCTGAAGGTATCAGGAGACTAACCAAGAGTTAGGAACAAGAAAACCTCACAGAGATATTTATGACTTACATTAAGTCACAGGTTGCATACCTGCTGAAAAAATATTAATTATTGATCTAAACAGAAGTCTCAAGAGTTAAAAATAGAGGCTTCCACAGCAAGTCCAGAATTTTGTCAAATTAATATCAAACCATGCTAGAAATGTAGAAGATGGGTAAATATTCAGGAAAATAAGCATAAATTAGATGCTGTGGGCACATGAAAGCAGAAGACCATGACCTCAAATGAATATTATTTCTGTTTTAGGGATTAGAGCTATGGCTACACCAGTGAATAGTATGGGTTTTGCTGTGAACGTAAAATAGATGTATTTGAATTATTTTAAACTGACCACATGATGCAATGTCCCATTTTGCTTCCAAAGTGGAGTCCCCAACCCTGAATCTGGGGGGCTTCTATTGAGCAATTTGAATGGTGGTTTCTCCATTTGATCACTTGTTTTGTTGTCCAAAAGGATTGTTGGTTGTTTTCTGGTGACTTACTAAGCTGGGTGTGATGTTTTGTACAGAAGGAACACACGTCTCTACAATTTTTCTTCCTATTCTCCCTGACTTTTTAAAACTTTTTAAAAAGCAAACTACTGAGTTCAGCATTAGATCACATTAACACACAGCACTGATATATTACTGTTAAGATTCTCAGTCATCCAGGTGAGTTTATCTGGAAGTTGAGTCATGGCAACTGGACTTCTTTTTCTTGAGAGACTGAAATGTTTCGCTGCTCATCTATTAGTTAAGCACTAGATCACCTCTGCACAAACCAATAAGAGAGAGATTTATTATTTATTTATTATTTATTTAAATACTTATATCCCGCTCCATCTTCCCTACGGGAACTCTGGGCGGCTGACAACATAAAGATGAATAACAATACAAAATAGAAACACACTGACAAGTACCGTAAACTACTGTGTTTGTACATTACAAAGATCTTTGGGGAACCATCCATTTTCCCTAGTGCTGTGCAACAATGGCTTTACAATGAAGAATGAAAGTAGAGCCAAAGAATTGGAAGAGGGATAGATCAAAGGAAGGATGAGCTGTAGTGCAGATCAAAACACGTCAGACTGCCAGGCCAATGTCGACACCAGCAAGGAAACAATCTGCATTTTCTATGTGATCACCAAATCTGAATAGAAACATAAAATATGCTGCAAATTAAACCACAGCAAATCTGAGGGCCTTTTCACACGACCCCTAAAATCTGTGGCAAATGGCTCCCAGATCCAGAGCTTAAAATTGTTTCCCCACCAGCTCCGGAGTTTACAAAAAATTAAGTGCGACCACGCCCACCTAAGCGCGTCCCAGTGCACCTTTCAAGTACAGTGGACCCTTGTATAACGTACAGCTCGTATAACAGAAAATCCGTACAACGGGGAAAAATTCCATCACCACTCCCCTCTCCCTCCCTGTCCAACATGGGTGCAGGCAGTCTCTGGGGCTCTTTACCGAAGATGCAAGCTGGCAATGGAGGAGGAGGAGGAGGGCTAGGTCAGCTCGCTCGGCTTGGCTAGGCACCCACAGCAAAGCTTCCTTAGGGATGCCCGCTCGTCTCTTTTCCTTCCCCCTTTCCATCTCTCTTTTTCTTCCCCCTCCCCACAACTGCACCTCATCCCCTCCCACACCACCCGTGCGCCCAGTGGCCGGTGAGCCCGAGCCCTGCAGCGCAAGAGAGATGAGGCCACCCGATGGTGCTGTGGATCAGCCCTGCTGGACCTGGCGCCGGCGGAGGTGGTGGTGGAATGCACCCCGGGCGGGCGGCGCAGTTGGCCCATTTGCAGAGCCTGTGCCTCTGGCTGCTGCTGCCGTTGCTCAGTCCTACAGGCAGGTTCACTTTCCTCCTGAGCAGCAGCAGCAGAAGCGCCTCTGCCGTCCCTTCCTCCTTTGTCTCTCTCCCAGCCCCTCATTCATGAGTTGGAGCCTCTGCTCTTCAGGTTTGACTCCTGCATTCTTTTCCCTTGCTGGCCTCCGGAGCACCGGCACCACACTCAGGCCAGGCACAGTGTGTGTGTGTGTGGGTGTGTATGCAGGGAAGGAGGAGACGATAGAGGATGGTTCCTAGGCTTGGCCTGGGAATAATTAACCATTGTGCTGCTGCACTCTGCCCAAAATCAGTGTGTGTGTGTGGGTGCCTGTTTGCATTTTTGCATTTCTGTTCCCCAAAATTATACATGTACTGTAGTTTGTGTCATTTTTCTCTGCATTGGAACGGATTACTCCATTTTTCAATGCATTCCTATGGGAAACTGCAATTTGTATAAAGGAAAATTTGTTTAACATAATTTCATTTGGAACGAATTAATTCCTTTATACAAGGTACCACTGTACCTGCTCTCCGAGGGTGAAAAATTCCTGATGCGGATGTAACTTAGTGAGTGCCAGGCTCTCCTCGCTTCTGTTTGTTGTTGTTTTGCCCCCCGCCCCTTTAAGAGATACTAAGAAACTGGAATGAGACAGCAGAACGGAGGAGAGCCGAGACGGCAGAATGGAGGTGAGCTGCATTCTTTTCTCCTTTTTTTCTCCCTCCCCTCATGCAGACAGCAGTCAGAAGTGCGGAGGGGGTGGGAACACAGGAACAGTGACAAACCCCCAAGATCTCTGGTCCGAATTTAAGTGGCCAGCAGATCTTAGGGGTCGTGTGAAAAGGCTCTGAATTGCTCTGATTCAACTTGCTGGTGTAATTGCACCCTCAGTGTCATGGAGGTGGTGGAAGGTATATACCAGGCTGAACGTGAGACCACTCATTGCTCCCTGCTTACCAGAGACAATGCAATGCACTCAGGGTTGAATGAGGGAGTGAAGGGAAATCTACAATGAGAGGGGGGGAATGGGGGAAGGATAAACAGAGGTCCCAAAGGCCCAGAGGAATGGAACCTTCCTAGAGAAACCAACAGTAGCAAGAAAGCAAGCTGGGATGTGCAAATGAAGACAGGGTGAATAAAATTGACAGATCTGGGGGGGGGGGGACACCACAGTTTTCTACTGATTTTCAGAACCGGTTAATAAGCAATGAACATTCTCCACCCCATAGTTCTATGAAGTTGGACTGTTGAGACAATGCTTTGACCATCAAAGTGCAGACTGAAATCAACTGAAATTGCAGTGCCCAGCCTTATTCTGGGAGTCCTCTCTAGAGATGGGCACCAAATGAAAAACTACATGCTCTTTCATCGTTTCATTAGCTAATGACACGAAATGGAATGAAACGAAATGGGAATGTGCCGTTTTGTTACTAACGAAATGAATCAGCACTTTTTACGTTGAAATCAACCAATTTGTTTCTCTATAACGCAGGCCACCCAGGGTTCTAGAGGCACCAAAGTTAGTGGGTACCTTCCTTGGACTCTCCCCTTTAAGCCCTCTAGGTTTGGAGTAATTTGGCGCTCAGGGGGGCGAGTTATTAAATTTCAAAGCGGGTGCCTCCTTGAAAAAACATTTCTTAGTACCATTTTCTGTGCTTGTAAATACTGTTACCGGGTAGGTGGCAGCATGAAAATGGCTGTGGCTCTTCCTCAAGGGCTCCCATTTAAGCACTCCAAATTTGGAGAGGTTTGGGGTATGGGGGCCCACGTTATTCAACTCCAAATGGGGTGCCCCCAGTAAAAAATGAAATTTTAATGTACTTGAAAATACTGGTCCCATGCACCTAGCAGCATGAAAATTGCTGTGGACCTTCCTCAAGGGCTCTCCTTTAAGCACCCCAAATTTGGAGAGTTTTTTGTTATGGGGGGCCAAGTGATTCAATGCCAAACTGGTTGCCCACAAGAAAAAACATATTAATTTAAAAGTTCCTGAAAGTAATAATCCCAGACAGCTAGCAGCATGGAAATTGCTGTGGAGCATCCTCATTTTCTCCCCTTGAAGCACCCTGAGTTTGGAGAGCTTTGGGCTATGGAGGGCCAAGTTATTCACTCCAAATGGGGTGCCCACAGGAATCCATTCTAATTATTTATTTATTTATTTATTTTTATTTATTTATTTTGTGTGGGTGTGTGCCTCATGGTAGCAGGGTATATAAGACCATTGGCTAGTTTCACTTCTCGTCCTCTGTAGTGGGAGAGAGAAGGAGAGAGAAAGACATCTCTGGCAGCGTGTAGGGTTGAAGTTAGCTGAAGGGCTGAAGCAGTTGATTTGGCTAGCTTCTCACTACTGCTGCACTGATCTTCTTGATTGCTTTGCTCAGCTTAAAGCTAAGCTAAGCTCAAGCTGCTTTGTGTAGTTGTGTGTGTGGTTTGTGTGAGCAGTGCATAGAGAGCCTTCAGGCTGCAGCCCAATGTGCCTTGGGGTGCTTCAAGAGGAGAGTTTGAGGATGCTCCAGCATTTTCCATGCTGCTAGCTGCCTGGGATCAGTATTTTCAAGTACTTTTCAATTACAGTTTTTCCCTATGGTCACCCCATTTGGAGTTGAATAACTTGCCCCCCCACCCCATATCTCTCCAAATTTATGAGGCTTCAAGGAGAGTAAGAACAGACAAAAGAAAATATTTTTTTTTTACCCAGCGTGTTGTTAGTCTGTGGAATTCTGTGGCACAAGGTGTGGTGATGGCATCTAGCCTGATACCTTCAAAAGGGGATTGGACAGATTCCTGGAGGAGAAGTCCATCACAGGTTACAAACCATGAAGGACATGTGTAATCTCCAGGCTTAAAACAAGGGTGCTTCAAGGGCCAGATGCAGGGGAGTAGTAGCAGGAGACAGATATCTAGTCTCATGCGCTGCCAGAGGCATTTGGTGGGGCCACTGTGAGATACAGGAAGCTGGATTAGATGGGCCTTTGGCCTGATCCAGCATGGCTCTTCTTATGTTCTTATGGAGCTGAATAACTTGCCCCCCCCCAATACACCAAAGCTCTCCAGATTTGGAGTGCTTCAAGGGGAGAGCTTGAGGATGCTCCAGAGCAATTTTCATGGTGCTACCTGCCTGGGATCACTATTTTCTAGCACAGAACATTACACTTAGAAACTTTTTTTTCCAGGGGGTACCCCCTTTGAAGTTTGATAACTCAGCCCCCCGAACAAAATGAGCAAAATGTGCTCAGTGACTACAATGACTCTATCATTCCTACTAGGTGATGCATCCTTACTTCCAGCACACATACCTTGTACAGCAAGAAGGCTCGTGAGCTGTGACAATAACACGTCACACATTCCATTGCTCAAAGAGCTGTGATGATCTCAAATGCCATCTGGCTTTCTTTTCAGTCTCTTCTCTTTGCTACTTGATTTCAGTACCAGCACAGCATCCAAGCTCACATAAAACAACTTTCTGTTGAGCAAGGGGTTAAAGTCCCTCATCCCTCTTCTCATTCAGTGTTTTTCAGCCTAAGATTTGTCACCTGATTTCAAAACCCAGGGGAGTACGAAAATGCCATCCAACTCTGGCTGGTGCTTTGAGGCCTGGCAATCTCACCTCGCATTTAAAGATATGGGTTTTCCCTCAAACTGAGTGCTAGGTCTGAGAAGCTAATTGGGAGAACTAGTTGGGTATCACACCCTTTTCCACACACACCCAACTGATCAATTTTTTAAAAAAACTAAACAAGTAATTATTTATTTATTATTTATTCATTTAAAACTTTTTACCCTGCCTATCCCCTTAGAAAGGACTCAGGGCAGCTCCTTGCTATAGCTGATCATGCCAAATAAAGAATGCTGTAAGAAAGAACACCTAAGAAATAGCTTATGAAATAAATTGCACCTTATAGAATAGAATAGAATAGAATAGAATAGAATAGAATAGAATAGAATAGAATACTTTTATTGGCCAAGTGTGGTTGGACACACCCAGAATTTGTTTTGGTAAAATATGCTCTCTTATCCATTAGATACCAAAGGGAAGACCAAAAAAATGAGTAAATGACAGCCTGTTTATGTATCTCAAAAAAACTAACAATATGTAGCATTTTAATTTTAGCTCATGTGTGTTTTTGGCTCATTTCCTGCATTCCTACTGAATAATTAAAATTCTCTCTTTTAAAACTGGATGTAAGGTTCGCAATGGGCTATTAAGATGATGACGAAAATAGCTCGCCAAAATAAACAGCCCTCTGGTGGCCATTTATTTTAACTTGCTTCAGAAGAAAATGAAGCAAATCAGAGATCAATACACATTTTGGAATTCATGGTGTGAATGTGAAAATGTGATACTCAGTACAGCTTTTCACACAGGTCAAACCTCAACTTTTTGGGCTATGTGAGCATTCCTTCACTCAGGCTTTTCACGAAGCAATGTGGATAGAACAACTTGAATTTGTGTCATATCCCCCAACCTTTCTACATGTCTAGTCTGTTCAAAGGAAGTCCACCTAATGCCCAACATGTTCCTTCAAGGCTTATAGAGAGAAGACCAAAATTACTCTTATCCCTACAAAAAGCATATTTTGGTGACATTTCCTGGAGGATACGTCATGTGAGAATCAACTCTTCATCAAGTTATTACAGAAGACAGATGTTCTGGAGATAGAGACCATCAGGACAGGGCTGTACTAATACTCATTCTGCTGAGCAAAGCTTTAGACCTCTGCCCTCCAAGGCCTGTTCTGAATGAGCCACTGTTATTCACTATTGAAGCAAAACAAGTTGAGGAGCTGTGTAGCCATCACAAAAAACAGATACAAAAGTGGGACAGGTGATACTTTTAGGCTACTATAAAAATAACAATGCATTGCTAATATTTTGGGGGCAAAACCCCCTTCATCAGAGCAGTACCAATAGGTTTTAGCATGGCAAAAGATGGACTTGCCAGGAGGGATGCAATTCGGATACAGCCTAAGAACATCCAAGCTCTGTGCCTCAAGTAAACTGCCTGGCTTTCCCCCCATCTTACCAAGGACTCTACATCTAAGAAATAACTCCTGGCAAATCCATCCTTTACCATGCTAAAACCTATTGGTACTGCTCTGATGAAGGGGATTTTGCCCCCAAATTATTAGCAAAGGTTTGTTATTTTTATAGTAGCCTAAAGTTATCACCTGTCCCACTTTTGTATTTGTTATTTATAAGTATCACAGACAGACTTTCCTAAATGGGTGCCCTAGTCTAGATGTACTGCAGTATGATTTCCACATCATTCCAAAGAAGCATGGCCTTGGTGACCTGTCTACTTCAGTTTCCTTCTGTCTTGTATCTACCATGTCCAGACATAACTGCCCATGCCATGTACATGTATTGGACTATACTATTTTAGCAATTATTGTGTGTGTGGAAACTTAGGCACTAAAGTAACTGCTACACCAATTATGCAGGGTATTGTTTTGCTCAGTTTACAAGAAGGAGAAATCTTTTAATACTAAATGGGTCAGTGAATGGTGATCCATCGGGAGAATATACTCATTTCACTAAGAGGGGTGGTAGTGTAATCGATTACATAGCAATCTCATATTCTGCATATAACTATGTCACTCAATTTGAAATTGGTAATAATACAGAAAGTGACCATCTACCCCTGTCAATGATGCTAACGCATCCAACACATAGTAACCCCCGATTAGATTTACATTTGTACCCCAACAAAGACTTAGAAATGACTAGTAGTAAGAGAATTAAATGGTCCCCAGCAGTGGGTATCACTCTGACTCAGCTACTTAAAACCGAGGAATATATGAACGACCGAAATGCCATTCTCAATGCCAGTTGTGACACTGAGGCAGTAAAACTTTTTCAAGCACTGACCGGAAAACTAGGAGCTAAACTAAAAACAACGGTAACCAATGCAGGCCACCAAAGAGCTTTAAAAACTCCTTGCTGGTTCGATAATGAATGTAAGCAGGCCAAGAGCCAAATGAGGAAAATATATCATAAGTATAGGAAAACTCATTTACAAACTCTATTAAATGAGTTTGTAGCCAGTAGACAAGTGTACAAATCCCTGATTAAGGAGAAAAAACAGCAAGCAACCACAAAGGCATGGCAAATTTTGCTAAAAGCCTCTAATGACAAAGACACTAGTCTCTTCTGGCGAACAATAACAGGCTTAATGAATAATGGTTGATCAGATCCAAAGTGTGTTATAGGGCCCAAAGAATGGATGCAACACTATAAGGCATTGTTCTCAGACTCCACTTTTCAGGACACCCAAACAACAGTAGCAACAGAAGAGCTCCCTTAGTGGCCACCAGTCTCAGCAAAGGAGGTTGAAAGTCTTATCCAGCAACTTAAAAACAACAAAGCCCCTGGAATTGACTTTTTGCCCCCAGAACTTATAAAATCCAACATCACCTGGTGGACTCCCCTGCTGGCAGTTTTATTCACATTTATTGATCAAAGAGGATTGTTACCCATGGGTTGGAACACTTCTGTAATAATTCCCATACACAAAAAAGGAGCTAAAACAGACCCTGCCAATTATCGACCAATCAGCCTATTATGTGTAATAAGTAAGCTATATGCTAAACACCTCTGCAACAAGCTAACTGATTGGATTCAAGATGAAAATATTATGGCAGTAGAGCAAGCAGGATTCAGTCAGGGGCGATCCACCATAGACCATTTTTTGTACTAGATCATCTCATTGATAAATATGCAAAAAAGAAAAGGGGCAGGCTGTATGCAGCATTTATTGACCTCAAAGCAGCATTCAATTCCATACCTCGAGTGCGATTATGGGAAAAATTAGCCTCTACAACTATAGCTAAAAGACTGCTTTTTCTAATCAAATGCCTTTACAACAATACCTGGCTGAGGGTACGCTGCACCGTGGATGGGCATCTAACAGAACCAATGCTATCTAAAAAAGGGGTAAAACAAGGGTGTGTCTTAGCTCCAATCCTGTTCAATTTATATCTGAATGATATTGTAGAGCATTTATCATCTCCAATACACCATGCTCCTAAAATAGCAACTAAACCCATTTCAGCCCTACTATACGCAGACGATGCAGTACTTCTATCTCAAACTAAAGTGGGTCTGAAAAGACAACTAAGGGCATTTTCCAACTACTGTCAGAAGGAACATCTAGAGGTGAATTACAGTAAGACCAAAATAATGGTATTCTCAAAACACTTCAGACTCTCTAAGTGGTCCCTGGACGGGCAACCAATTGAACAGGTCAGAGTCTTTAAATACCTAGGTATAGTTTTTCAGTCATCAGGAACCTGGACAGCTCAGCAAGAACATGTGGTAGAAAAAGCCTCACAATCTATAAAAATCCTGAAACAGTTTTTTTACACTAAAGGTCACAATTTCATACCAGCAGCACTAGAAGTGTACAGAGCCAAGCCATTAGCGCAGATGCTATATGGGATTCCAATATGGGCCAATAGAAATATAAAATCATTAGAAATTGTACAGTCTAAATTTCTTAGACAAATATTTGCTGTCCCTAGCTGTGTCCCAAATGCCACATTAAGGTTGGAAAGTGGCCTCCTCTCCGTGCATACACAGGCTTGGCTTAGGACACTAAATTACTGGCTAAAACTGAATCAAGCTCCCTCTGGTTTGCTTCCTTTTGTCATGAAGGATTCTCATGAGAGTAGATGGATGAAAGATATCAAATCCAAAGTATACTCTCTGGGACTGTCGCCCGATCATCTAGTGACCACTGGGTATAGTAGGGCGAGAAGTTTATTAGAGTAGCGTATACATGACATTGAATATCAAAATAATCTGTCTGTCACCAATAAATTATGCCCCTGGTATGACAACTCAGTGTTAAGTCATCCAAAAACAATGACACAATATCTAAATGTGCTAACAGTTCCAAAGCACAGAAGGGCCTTTTCATGTGCACGATTTAATGTCATGCCTTCAGCTATGCTAGAGGGTCGCTTTAAAGGAACACCTCTACAAAACCGCACATGTCCATGTGGTGAAGGTGTTGAAACACTTGCCCATGTGTTACTGTTTTGTTCCTTTTATAGAGAGGTGCGGCAAGAATTACTTTTTCCCATGTTAGCAAAGAAGCCAGGTCGTTCATCTGACTTTTATATATCATTACTCCTTGGAGACCGAGACAATCAGGTGACACTGCTGACAGCTAAATTTTTAGCAGCAGCAATTAAAATGAGGCCAACCATGATTTTAAACTAACAATCATTTACAGATTATTTGTTCAGATTCTGTACAGGAATGTTGCAAGTATATGTATTTACTTCTATGTATTTACTTTTATGATTTGGTATGCCAATTTTATATCTATTTAAATGTTGTTCTTTTTTGCTAAGGCCATGGCTAATGCAAATAATTAAATAATTAATTAACTGCTACACCATGTTAACAGTTCTGTGGAACAAGCATGGCCTTCACCCCTTCTTGGCATAGGCAGTTGAGGATTTGTTCTCAGTGCTTTCTTTCACACCTTCTTTCCTCTTTTTAGTTCCTTCAAGTTTATTATTTGCATGGTTCAGTGCTATGAACAATTAAACAAATTGTTCTGCAGGCAAATTTCAGCTCCACATAAACAACCGTCTTTAGAGAGACACCCATTCTTAAAATTTCAAGTATATTGAAAAGTGGGGGCATTGCAAGATATATGAAAATATGCCTTTAGTCCTGCACCAGCATCATACTGTGGGGACACGTGTCTTGCTTTCAAGCTAGTTCACACTCTGACAAATTTTCTGGCTGCATAATTTTGTCTAAAAATAAAATTTTATTTTTTAAAATGTTACTAATGATGTTTTATGATGCTTCATTGTTTTTATGTTATTTTGTTGTCACACAGTCCTTTTAAACACATGCCAAATGTATACTATTCACTTCCTCTTGGGCAGTTTATAAATACCTTTAAACACCAGAGCAAACTGTATGTGCTTTTCACTATATTCCCTATATTTGATCATAATCAGCTGTGTAATATTTGAAAGAAGGGATTCCTTCAAAAATCAGTAGACTTGAAATAATGTTCTACCAGAAATGACAGGGTTGTAGTGGTCCATTGAAATGGGCAGTCTATCAGTGATGACCCTGTGTGTGTGAACTGACATCACAACTACCACATTGGAAGCTGCAATTCAAAAGATAGCGACAACTATAAGCAGTTCCCAACGTATTGGCTACAGGAAGACATTGGTCTGCATTCAGAAAGGAGCATAAGAGATTTCTGCCTTTTGCAGAGCTTTTGGCAATAATCCTGTGTCCTTATAACACTAGTTCCCTGGAAATGTATGTGTGTGTGCTTATGTGTTTGTAAATGGATGTGTTTTAACATTCTACAGAATTATAAGGAAAAGATGTTTCATATGATTTCGGCTTTGAATACTTTTGAATGAGTCTCAGATATATGTGTGTGTGCGCGCTGAAATGTTTTTAGGTTCTCATTTGAATGCTGGAGCTACAGTGGCCTCTATTGTTCTTCCATTAGTATAGCACTTTATACTTCACAATGCAAGCTCTTTTTGGTTATTTAGTGAATAATCTGTAACATTGGCTTCCCTCAAACCATTTGCTGCCAAGGAGCTGAGTGTCAACCCATCTTTACACCTCATGAATCGAAAAAGGGCCTCCCCAACTATGGTCACAGGTGTGTTTGTGTGTGTGTGTGTGTGTGTGTGTGTGTGTGTGTGTGTGTGTGTGCGTGCGTGTTTACAGTTGTGACCAACTCTTCGTGACTCCATGTCCATGGAGTTTTCTTGACAGGAATACTGAAGTGGTTTGCCAGTTCGTAATCCAGGCGCCTACAGCACCTGGTATTCCCTGGTGGTCTCCCAGCCAAGTACTAACCAGGGCCGACCCTGCTTACCTTCAGGTGAGATCAGAAGTGCTTAGGGCATCTACCCAAGCTATGGCCACAGGTAGAGATTTAAAATTTCCAGTAACTTGGGGGGGGTGGAATTGGGGGGGAATCTATTCCCCCCCCCACACACACAATTTTTCTGTCCGCCCACCATGACTTCAAAATTTCCAGAAATTTTACTTCTCTAGCCATAGGAATGCTCCTTGTAGCAGTCCCTGGTGGTAAAACCAACAGCAAACCAAGGACAATGGCTGCCTTGCTGTCAGCTTACCACCAAGAGACCTGCTATAATCCAACACAAGCACTGTATATGCTTATGGCTAAAACTGCCATTTGTTTTGTGGCCTTCATGTTAGGTTTATAAATATAATCTTTAAAAAAAAAACTTCACTGACACTGTTTGCAAGATGGCCAATAAGAGAGCTCCTGGGGCAATATACAAAATTTAAAAACATCAACAAAAGTTAATCACAGTGACAGGGCAGACACAAATTTGAGGGGTGGAAAACTTTAGAAAGAGAGAGGGGAACAACTTAGTGACACAGGTGCTAAATTGATAAGAAAGTGAGTGGGAGGAGATTGTGTTTTGTACTGAGGCCCAACAGATTGTAGTGCATTTAAATGATGTATGCCATTCCCACTCCCCAGTCTTCTTGAGGCTATGAGCCCAACATGGAAAGGAGCGTACAGACAGTCGTTGGGTCGTCCGCGGAAGGGGATGATGGTGTGACTCATATAAACACAGAAGAGAAGAATATAATAGACAGTAAAGAACGACCGGGAAAAATATTCTTTGAGACCGGAATACAGATGAAAGCACCTTCTCGCGAGGAAGGGGTTAAGGAAGAACAAATGGATAGATTTAGAGAGAGTTATATGGCCATAGTAAAAGAAGTGAGGATGGGGGAAGAGATACAGACAGAACTAGAAGGGATTAATCAGGAAATAAAGAATATGGGAACACAAACGGAGAATGGCTTTAGAGAAATGAAAGAGAGTAATGACATTGGTATCCAAGTTGAAGAATGGAAGTGTAAGGGAAGGTCTGTCAACATTCAAACGAATATAAAAATTAATAAAGAAACTAAGTCCCAGGCTGTGCAGGTGGGAGAAGTGAAAGACAAATACATAGTGGGTAAATCCTGGCACATTGGGGTACAGGTAAACTTGGATGAGGATAAAGTAATGAAAACTATTGGAACTCAGGCTGGGGAGAAGGTTAAGAGGTTATTGTTTAGGGATATAGAGATACAAACGGAAGGACAGGAGGAAAAAGGGAAGACAAGGGAGGGGGGAAAGGAGCTGGCTCGAGGGAAGCAGACGGTTGGGGAAATAACAGTATATTGAGAGACGGGGAGCCAGATGGAGGAGCCCTCAACCAAGAAGCAGGATGTGTATCTCCCTCTCCCTATTCCCATAGGGGTATATTCCCTGGCTATAAAGGGAAAACTGCCTGTTCAAGAGCCTAGACATGTCGTGACGGACCCCAATCCTCCAGGATGGATCCCTGGGTGGGGCTGGGAGCATCCACTCCGGGCACTGCCTCCTTCCCTAGGGAATCCAGTTGGTGGTCTTTTTTTTATTGAATAATTTTATTGGGTTTTTAAGGAGGGAACAAAGGGAAGGGATATGGGAAAAAGGGGGTACAGTTTTTAAAATTTACATTGAATATATCAAGCAAAGTAAAAAAAAAGTGATTTAACATATTGGTAGATTGCGAAATATTATCACAGTACTAATAGGTTTGTTACTTCTTGCCATCTTTTCCGAGAGATCTCATCATAGTCTCCCTTTAAATAGCCAGAAAGTCTGTCGATTTCGATGCATTCTCTTATCTTTTCGTGGAGATTCTTCTCTGTTGGCACGTTTGGTTGTTTCCAGAATTTCGCATACAATACCTTGCAGCAACAATTACATGGTGAAGTACATATCTCTGATCATATGAAATATTTATATGTCCCGGGCGGTTGACACGATTGCACCTAAGCGCCCTCTCCCCCTACGCAGAGCCCAGCTCCTTGGTATACATCTGAGCTGCGGGCAATGAAGCAGGAGGGGAGACGGCTGGAGCGCAAGTGGAGAAAATATCATTGTGAGTCCGATCGAACACGGCTTAGAGCCCATTATCGGGCCTATTCCGTGGTGATACAGTTTGCGAAAAGGCAATATTTCACAAACCATATTGCTTCTTCAGAGTGCCATCCAGCAGAGCTGTTTTGGGTGGTCCGGGACCTTCTTCAACCGAGAAATACGATGGAGGTTCTGGACCACTCAGCAGCCCGCTGTGACGAGTTTGCTGTCCACTTTGAGGAAAAAATCGCTCAGATTCGCAGGGAATTGGACTCCACTATTGGTGCAGAATCAAGGGATGTGTCCAGTGTGCCGTGCTTAGGTCCAGTATTATTGGATGAGTTTCAATTATTGAGACCCGAGGATGTGGACAGGGTGCTTGGATCTGTCCGTGCTACCACTACGCCACTTGACCCTTGCCCTTCTTGGCTAATTGAAAGATCTGCCAGGGGAGTTCGCACCTGGGTCCAGGAAGCTGTAAACGCCTCATTAAGAGAGGGAGTGGTCCCCACCATCTTGAAAGAAGCAGTGATTAGACCACTCCTTAAAAAACCTAACCTGGACCCAGGGCTGCTGGTTAACTACCATCCAGTAGCGAATCTCCCTTATTTGGGCAAGGTGTTGGAGCGGGTGGTGGCCGGGCAACTCCAGGCACTGCTGGATGAAACGGATTTTCTGCATCCATTTCAATCTGGTTTCAGGCCGGGTTTTGGTACAGAGACTGCCTTGGTCGCCCTGTATGATGACCTCTGCCGGGAGAGAGACAGGGGGAGTGCAACCCTGTTGATACTCCTGGACCTCTCAGCGGCTTTCGACAACATCGACCATGGTGTCCTTCTGGATAGGCTGGCCAGGTTGGGAGTTGGAGGCACCGCTTTGCGATGGTTCCATTCCTTCCTGGCTGACCGTGTCCAGAAGGTGGTGCTGGGGGACAGTTGCTCTGCCCCGTGGCATTTATGTCATGGGGTTCCTCAGGGCTCTATACTGTCTCCCATGCTGTTCAACATTTACATGGAACCACTGGGAGAGGTCATCAGGAGGTTTGGGCTGAGGAGTCAGCAATATGCTGATGATACTCAGCTCTACCTCTCGTTTTCCACCAATCCAGGTGAGGCGGTTTCTGTGCCGAACTCGTGTCTGGGCCAGATAATGGACTGGATGAGGGTTAACAAATTGAAACTCAATCCAGACAAGACGGAAGTGCTGTTAGTGGGTGCTTCGCCAGACAGGTTAGAGGGACACTTCCCTGTTCTGGACGGGGTTGCACTCCCCCTAAGGGACAGGGTCCGCAGCTTGGGGGTGCTCCTGGACCCCGGTCTAACTCTGGAAGCCCAGGTGGACTCGGTGGCCAGGGGTGCCTTTCTCCAGCTGCGGAAAATATATCAGCTACGCCCCTACCTGGATGAACGGAGCCTCATAACAGTTACGCATGCACTGGTAACATCCCGTATTGATTACTGCAATGCGCTCTACATGGGGCTGCCTTTGAAGACGGTTCGGCGATTGCAACTGGTTCAGAATCGTGCGGCGCGGCTAGTAAGTGGTGGGGCCGCTAGGGATCACATCACGCCGATTCTACGTAGCCTACATTGGTTATCAGTTGCTGCCCGAGCCCAATTCAAAGTGCTTGTTTTGACATATAAAGCCCTAAATGGCTTAGGACCTGGATACCTGAAGTACCGCCTCCTTCCATATGAACCTACCCAGCAATTAAGATCAAGCCAGGGGGCCCTCTTGAAAGAGCCATCCCTCAAGGAGGTGAAAGGGATGGCTTGTAGGAACAGGGCCTTTTCGGCAGCTGCCCCCAAGCTATGGAATGCCCTCCCAAGTGAGATCCGCCTGGCGCCAACACTGATGACATTTCGGCGCCAGGTAAAAACCTTCCTGTTCCAGAAGTTTTTTAATTGATACAATTTAGATTGTGGGTCTTCTGATGGCAATTTTAGTGTGATGTTTTAGTATAAGTTTTTTATTGTTGTTTTAATTATTTATTGTTGTTTGATGTTTTTAACTGTTTTAATTCCTTGATTGTAAGCCGCCCAGAGACCTTTGGGCAGTGGGCGGCATATAAGTTGTAAAAATAAATAAAAAATAAATAAATTTATGTCTACTATGTTTAATAAAAAAAGTTCTGGTCTAAGCTCTATCTTAATTTTCAAATATCTTTCTAAAAATAGTTTTACCATTTTCCAATATGCCTTTGCCTCTTTACATGTCCACCACATATGATAAAAGGTACCACAATCATATTTACATTTCCAACATTTAGGTGAGCAATTATACTTCTTAGATAATCGGTGTGGTGAGAGATGCCATCTATAGAACATCTTATAGCAATTTTTCTTAAAAGAAATAGATTTGAAGATTTTGACTGTATTCCACAGAGAGTCCCATTTATTTAGATGAATAGAGTAACCGAAGTTTTCTGCCCATCTTATCATAGTATCTTTGACCAGTATATCAATCATTTTCTCATTTAACAAAATACTATAAAATTTACTAAGGAGCTTGGAGTCGCCAGAGGATAGTATTTTGTCAAGTGGAGTATCAATAGTCGTAAATCCCCCCTCTTTGGTAAGATCTTTGAAGTGTGAGTATATTTGTTGGTACTTCCACCAGTCTAAATTATAACCTTCTGATACTAATTTCCCTAGTGGTTTCAATGAAAGGTCAGCGTTCAGAAGGTGTCTATAAGTTAAAGCTTTTGGGGTTTCACTTGTATAGGGGCTAATGACCACTCCCAGCGGAGATAACCACAGTGGTGCTTTGGAATAGAATTGTTTTTTAATCGATAACCATATTTTAACTAAGGCATTCCTTATCCAATGCTTTTTAAAGAGGGTAGGTATATTACCCTTATACCACATATAATGATGCCAACCCTTATCTAGGCCATAACTCTCAAGCTGCAATATTCTTTTGTTTGTCATCAAAATCTAGTCTTTAATCCAAGTCATGGCAGCAGCCTTGTAGTATAACACTAGATTGGGCAGGGCAAAGCCACCAGTTTTGGTTCTATCCTGTAAATAAACATTTTTAATCCTTGCTTTTTTCTTTTGCCATATAAATATACGTATACTTTTTTCCAGGTCTGTAATAATCTTGTAATAACCTATGTAATATAGGTAAAGATTGAAATAAAAAAAGCAGTTTAGGTAGAACATTCATTTTAACTGCTGCAATTCTGCCCATTAAGGATAACTGTAGTCTTGACCAAATTTCCAAGTCAGCTTTGATTGTTTTTATAGCATTAACATAGTTATCTTTATATAAAGAGTTACAACAGTTAGAAACAATGATACCCAGGTATTTTACCTTACTAGCATGTTGAAAACCCGATTGGTTTACCAGTTTTTCAATCATGAATGAAGTCATATTTTTGGTAAGCAACAGTGTTTTTTCTCTGTTTACCTTTAATCCAGAGATTTTAGAGTAGGCCTCCAAAGTCTTTAGGAGTTCTAAAGAGGAGGTCTGAGGTCTGAGGATTCTCCATAATAACCAACAAATCGTCTGCAAAGGCTTGTACCTTATAAACTTCTCCTTTGCTTTGTAGGCCTTGAATACCTGGAGTATTTCTTATGACATGAGGAAGCACCTCCAAGGTTAATATAAACAGGAGGGGAGAAAGAGGGCATCCTTGCCTAGTGCCTTTGTGTATGTTGACTTTATCTGTAAGGTGGCCATTGACTACAAACCTAGTATTTTGGGTGGAATAAATTTGTTCAATTGCTCGCAGCATTCTATGGCCACACTGTAGATAATCTAACTGAGATTTGAGTAAAGACCAGGATACGTTGTCAAAAGCTTTCTCAGCATCAATGAATGCGAAAGCTACTTGTTTTTCAGGGTGGCATTCATAATATTCCAACACGTTGAGGAAAGTTCTAATGTTGGATTGAAGATGCCTTTTTGGAAGAAAGCCAGTCTGATCATGTGATATCAGAGAGGGTAGGATCGTCCGCCATCTATTAGCCAAAATAGTTGCAAAAATTTTGTAATCCACATTTAGGAGAGCAATAGGCCTGTAATTCTGTATCAAGTCTTTAGATTTCCCTTCTTTAAGAATCAGTGTTGTATGTGATAATTTCCATGAGTCTGGTATGTCTTCACCTTCCAAGATGGATGTAAAGAGATTTTTCATATTTCCAGAGACTATCTTGGAGAATTTTTTGTAAAATTGTGCCGGTATTGAGTCAGGTCCAGGAGCCTTGTTCATTTTTTGATGATTGATAGCCTCTGTTATTTCCATCATTGTAATAGGAGCATTCGTCTGAGCTCTCTGTTCTTCAGTAAGTTTTGGGAAATTGGCTTGTTCGAGGTATTGAAAGATGGCATCTTTGTCGATCGTCTCCGGCTTGAATAAATTCTGATGATATGCCTCTATGATTTTTTGGATTTGTAGCTGTTCTGTCTGATTTTCTCCAGTTTTATCTTTGAGTGCTAAAATAAGTTTTTGAGATTGTACCTTTTTTAACCTGTAGGCTAACCATCTACCTGGTTTGTTTGCATTTTCCACAAAATTCAGTTTGGCCAATTTGATTTTATGAGCTATATCTGCAGTCAAAATCAAATTTAATTCATGCCTACAAGAAGCCAGGTCTTTGTTCAGCTGCTCATTGCGGGGATCGTGGATTAAGTCCTTTTCGAGCTTTTTCATCGCATTGAGAATGGATTCAGATTGCTTTTTCCTCTCTTTGTTCCGTTTTGCCATATATTGGATAACAAACCCTCTAAAGTAGGGCTTTGAGGCATCCCACACCGTTTTCAGTGGTGTACCCTTGTTCAGGTTCATTTCAAAGTATAAGTTCAAGTCTTTGGCTGCCTCCAAAATAAATTCTTTATCAGTCCACAGAGCAGAGTTGATTTTCCAGTGTCTGGGCTTACCCGAAGATTTCAGAGTCCACAAAATAGCATTGTGATCAGATATTGTTCGATGTAAGGTTTCTATATCCCTTGTGCTAAGTAAAAGATCGGATGTGGCCCAGCACATATCAATACGGGAGAAAGAGGCATATTGTCTTGAATGAAAGGTGAAACCATCTTGTAGTGGATTTTCCTTCTCCAAATATCTTGAAGTTCTAGAATATCAGACATGTCCAGGAACGATTTTGGCAGTGTGGAAGACGAGGTCTTGAGTTTTTTCCCTTTTGGTATTTTCCTGTCTATAGATGGAATATGTACAGCGTTGAAATCTCCCAATATTATTAACTGATGATTTTCATATTGCAGCAGTTTCTGAGCCAGTTCTTCAAAGAAGGTTTGTCTTCCATGATTGTCATTGGGAGCGTATATACCAACAATAATTGTTTCTTTAGATTGAATGTTTGCCTGGACAAGGATCCATCTGCCTGATTCATCTTTTTCCAGAAGGATTGGGGAAAGCTCTGGTTTAATATATAGTGCCACCCCATTTTGCTTCTTTTCTTTGTTTGATGTAGAAAATAAATTCCCCAATCTGTTTTGGATTAAATATTGTTCATGCTTTCTCAATATATGAGTTTCCTGTAAGCAGATAATTGAACATTGTTGTTTTTGGAGAAGATTAAAAGTCTTTCGACGCTTCTGTGGGGTGTTCAATCCATTAATATTCCATGTTAGGATTTTCTGAGCCATCTTGTTTTACTTCCAGCGATATTTCTTCCTGGATTTTGGCCTGAGATAATGTTTCGGCCTGGCACCTCCCACTGCGCCACCAGAATCTTGATCCTGCTTTGAGGTCTCTTGTTTGTGGGTCTGGTTATCTCAGCTGTCATCTTTAGTAGTGGTTTGAGTATCGGTTGTATCCTCACCTTCGGAAGAGGATGATGAAGAGGGGGAAGGAGAGTAGCCCAACTTCCCTGCATTTTTTTCAGCGAAGGTTCTAGCTTTCTTGTGGGATTCGATTTTCTGTAACTTCCCTTCGCATTGGAAAGACAAACCTTGGGGATAGATCCACTTGTATCTTATATCATGCTTGAGCAGAAGTTTGGTAAGAAATGTATATTCTTTTCGCAGTTGGCGGACTTCCCATGGAACATCTTTCAGTATTGTCACTTTGGATTTATTGATTTCCACCTCTTTGTCTCGGATAACCTTAAGGATGCAGTCTCGGGTGTATCTTCTGACAAGTTTGACTATTACCTCCGGAGGGAGTTTGTTTCTCCTGGTATAGGTTGTAGTTGACGGTAGATCACGTCTACCTCACGAAGGAATTCATCAACAGGTGCCTCGAGTAAGGTAGCCAGGCCTTCTCCAACTGTAGTATAGAGGTTTTCGTCTTTATCTACAGTGAGATTTTGGATCCTTAAAATTTTAGAGGAGGCTTCAATTTCTTGCGTGAGAACCAGTCTGCTGGTTGATTCCATTGTGGCTTCAATTTCTCCTAAACGGAAGTCGGTAACGTTCATATTTTCTTCCAATGCTTGTAAACGTCCACAAAAGGCTTCCATTTTAGAATCTAGATTCGTAAAACCCTCTTTCATCTCGGCTCTTAATTGAGAAAACCCGGTGCATTGGTCTGATACCAGTTGGGCCTGGGTTAAATTTAACTGGTTTAACATATCTAGGATTTGGCTAGATTGACTTGATTGTTGGGACATGGTTGCTGAATAGGAGGAATGAGCTGGAGTTTTTTTGTATGGATGGAGTTTTGCTCATTGCTGAGAGTTTGCACTACAAAATTCTGCTGACCAAGAGAGTCCAGGTTGCAGCGTGGTGTATTTACTGTACTGTGGTAATAAGAAGATCAATTTGCCTCTTCTCAAAAATATTACAGAGTCTCGGAGGAATCAACAAGAGCTTATTATAATCATATTAAGTTAGCTTGCTGCTTTCAAGAAATGTATATGTAGTTGCATACATAGAAAGATCCAGTAGATGGTGTGTTGTATCCACTTTAAGCCAGCAGAGTCTGAGAGCCGTATCAGAAGTGAAGCGGAGATTATAGGGTTAATCTGCCTTTAACGGAGAAAGTGAAACTGCAGCCCTTCTGAGAGGCAGATAATAACAAACAGGCGAAGAAGTAATTAAAGAAAAGCAGATTCTCTTTAGGTGAGTTTTGCTTGATTTTATATTTTTGAAGGGGCTATCTGGTAAGAAGAAAGCCACTCACATGGTTTTTGGAAGGTTAGAGGCAGCTCTTCTTCCGTCCGGATCTCCCAGGGTCTCAGCCGCACGAGAATTCCCAGGGGTTTCTACCCCTCACGAGGGAGGGGGAACCACACCTGAGTAGCCTCGGTTCGATTCTGGGATGTCTTCTGCTCCCAGCGGGTGGTCTTGAAGTGGAAACACCCTCTAGGGACCTGGGATACAAAGACACTAGCCGGGCTGCTTTCAGCTAACGTCTCTGCTGCTCGCCGCCATCTTCCTTCTCCCAGTTGGTGGTCTTCAGAAGAAACAATACCCGAAACTACCAAAGTAAAGAACAATCCCTTCATAAGAAGTGAAAGAAATCTGTTTGAAGGTTATTCTCCCAGTTCAAGCATCCCGTTGTTAACCCCCCCCTATAATGGATTGTAACGCTAAGAAGAAAAATGAGCAGTTATGTGAGTTATTCAATAAAAATTTATTAGATTTTTCAAGGAATAAGGATCTTGACACATTTTCTTCGCCAGAACCTTTGATTAATTTAAACGAACCCTCACAGAGGCACAAATGGTGGTTTGTTGTTATTTTCCACAGAACTCAGGATGGAAGATTGTGCAGCTGTAGAAGCTCATAGACTTCACTTTGACAAGCCATACTTGAGATGGTGGATATATTGTTTTTCCCAGTCTGATGAGTGACACCCTTGAATTCTGTTACTAAATCTTGTCATGGGTGAGTCTCTGGTACTAATTGCAGATTGATAGCTTATAACATCTTTTGTGCCCCTTTAACAATATTATTGTAGGGAGATTCCATCTTGACCACATTGGGATGTGACAGAAAGGGACAGGTATCATAAATACCAGGTTTCTCACCCATAATTCGCAAATGCAAGATTATACAAAAACAAGGTTTCCCAAGGTACCAAGCCTTAATGCCTGCATTTGTGAATGATTTTTACCAAGAACACTGCAATAAGTGAGCTGTAGATTCTGTTCCACATATTAAAACTGCAGTGCCTTTCTCTATATGGAACATCTAGCTGACACAACATTCTTAAATTAAATTGTAGTTCTCTCCCTGATTTTCCAACCAAAACTAATCCTAATTATCCCATGGCTGAACTCAAGAAAATAAATTCACGCAAATCTCTGTAAAAGCTTTTATAGAGAAATAATATTAGAAATTATTTACTCTTCTTTCTCGTACTATGAAATACTTTGTGTGTTTGCAGCTGCATGAGAACTACATCAAATTATTCTGACTGGTAGAAATCCCATGAAAGTTAATAGAAGGGAAATCACACAGATGCAAGTCTGCTCCATAGCTTTCCATAAAAACCAGAGGTGGAGGGGACTAGGGACTTTGGTTGCACTCTGCTTAGACATTATAATATTGATATAGTTGTCTAAAAGCAGAAAGCTTTTTGACAGCCAACTGGCTTTCGGGTGGCGGTGGCTTTTCACGCACAAAAAGTCAGTGGCAGTGCTGCCTGAAAGTCGGCAGGGAGACCACCCCAACACAAGGAGCTGGCTGTCAAAAAGCCAAAATGGGAAGTTTTTTGACAGCCAGCTGGCTTTTGGGTAGCAGTGGCCCAAAAGCCATAATCTAGAATGAATAATTTCATCCTAGAGGGGGAAATGGTGTTTTGTCATAAAATGAAACAAAACACGTCCTACCATTTCGTTAGGTAACAAAGTAATTCATTACCTAATGAAATGACAAAACAGCATTTCATTATTTTTTTTGTTTCATGCCCACCTCTTATTAGAAATGCTGAATGACCTGCAGGGAAGTATACTATCAGACCAGCAGAAAATATAGAGAAGCTTGAAATAGTATACCGAAGAGTACAGATGGGCACGAAACGCCAAAATGGCGTTTCGTTTCATAATTTGTTCCCCCACCCTGTTTCATTTCATTAATTATGAAATGAATTTTTATTTTTAAAAATTAATCTTGTAATTCATTTTAGTTCAGTTCAGTTTGTTTTCTTTTCTTTATTTTAACCAGTTGGTTTTTTAAAATTATTTTTTTAATTATGTTTATAATCCTGCAAGCTCACAGGTTGGTTCAGCGGCCCGCGGGCTGGATCATTTTTTAAAACTTATTTTATTTTTATTTATTTTTCTTCTACCAGCCCACAGGCTGGGTCAGCGGCCTACGGATCAGGTCCGGTGCTCGTGGGCCGCATCAGCAGCCCGTGGACCATATTGGTTCCCCCCCTTCTGCTGGCCCACTGACTGGTTTGGAGGCCCACGGGTCAGGTCCAGTGCTCGCAGGCCGGATTGGGTTTTTTTTTTCCTGACGGCCCGCTGGTTTGGCAGCCCGTGGGTCGGGTTGGTGGCCCACATGCCAAGGCCGGATCAAGGTTTTTTTCTTATTTTTATTTTAAATATTTTTCTTCTGCCAGCCCATGGGCCAGTTCGGCAGCCCACAGGTCGGGTCCAGTGCTCGCAGGCTGGTTTTTTATTTTTTTATTTTTGTTTTCTTTTATTTTTATTTTTTTAAAAACTGTCTGACCACATGGCCCTCCTACCAGCTGTAGGTCAGTCAGCTTTTTAAAAAAAAAAATCTGGAAGCCCCCTCCCTGGGGGCTGGTGGCGGCACCGGCAGCCAGAGGAGGGACATCCATTGGACCACCACCAGTCAGGTAGGAGACACCGGCAGGGAATACAAAGCAAAACAGAACAAAATGGAAATTTCCATTTCATTTTAATTTCATTTTTCTTAGAGGGGGCAGTTCGTTATCCATTTTGTTGCATAACAAAATGAATAATGAATAACAAAATGAATCAAAAGTTTATTTTGTGCCCATCTCTACTGAGGAGATAAAAGGATGACAGACTGCTATGAAGGGAAATCCTATGGTGAGGAACCTGCATTTCTAGAAAGCAAAAGGAAAGCTGCTCTGAAAACACTAGGAAGAAAAACACCAGAGTTAGTTGGCGCATTGATAAAAACATTGCAAACCACAGTGATGGAATCTGTTAATATCTGAACAAGAATATGCTAACATATAGGAAAACAACAGCAATGTCCTACAGAATTAAAACACTCAATTTACATTCCAGTTGCCAAGAAAGGAGATGTCTGGGATCACAGTAATTAAAGGACCATTGCTCTAATTTCCCAGGCAAGCAATGTGATGCCCAAAGAGTTGCATCAAAGGCTTTTTACCTTGTAAGGTGCAAAAATATTCAAGCTGGATTCTGACAAAGAAAAGTATATTGCAATTATCTTCAAGCTACTGAAGTACACCAGAAAAATAAATAAATCAGAAGATCAGTCTATAGCAAAGTCTTTCATTGTGTGGATTATAAGAAATGAAGGGCTGATTGTCTACCTATATTGTGTGAACCATTTAAAGCAGAAGATGGAAAAACAGAATCATTTTCTACAGTCAAAGTTGTCAGACAATGGTGTATTTTATCCCCTTTCCTGTTCAAACTGTACACAGAACATATCATACAAGCCGCCAGACAAGTTTCAGATGGAGGAGTGAAAACTGGAGGAAGAAACGTCAATAATTTTAGATATGCAGACGACACCATCTTACTGTTATACCTTGGAAGGTGGTGAGTGCTCCAACCCTGGAGGCATTCTGGGGGAAATCAGACCATCATCTTTCAGATATACTTTGTTTTGGATTTGTCCATTGAACAGGAGTTTCGACTTGATGATTTTATAAATACCTTCCAATTCCTTTATCCTGTGATTCTTTGATTCTATTATTACTGGCAGAATGCAGCAATGACATGGAAATGGCTTTTAGTGAAAGTGCCAAAACACTATTGCAATTGAACATGAAGAATCTAAGCTGGAGATTAAAGGGCACAACATAAGAAGGTAAAAAGATTGCTGGAAAAGATTGAAGGCAGCAGGAAAAGAAGAACACCAAATGCAAGATGGATTGATTTCTTAAAGGAAGCCACAGGCTTGAGTATATAAGAGTCAAGTAGGATTGTTGACTGAGATTGACTTTTTCATTTGAATTTTATTTTGGATTTGCACAGAATTAACTAGAATGTCTTTACTATGGAAAGATACTTTTGCTAATTGGGTTCTGTAATTTTAATTTAATCAAAAGAAAGAGAGGATGGACAAAATGTAGTTGATAGCACAATCCTTGATTGTGCACAAAGTCAAATATCATATAATTATTTAAGATGTAAGATATATGCAACACTATATATGCCTACTTTGAATTAAGCCTATGTTCAATGGGATTTACTCCAAGTTGCAGTTTAAATTTGCACCATAAAGGAATAGTTACTTCATATGACTCATGGTCATAAGATGCTACTCCTTGTGCACTTTCGGCTGGGCCAGTGAAAACTTCTTGGAGAACAAACCAATGAAGAAACCAATACGAAACATTGAAACAGTTCTGTAAGGTAGCTCAGATAATCTGTCCTTAACAAAGTGCTTGTTTGGGTAGTATAAAACATTTCCCAGTGACACTACAGACTGGGTATCTTTAAAAAGCAGGGAAAGGGTGGAGATGAGATGATAGCAATCCTGCATGTACTAGCACCTGGTATCAGTAGGAGGATTTGACATTCCAATATGATTGTCTTTTGCGCTAATATGATTGGCAACATTCTTTTTCTGTCTCTGACATGTGAAGCAAACTCCCACCTCTTTTCCTGCTTGTTTTCATTGTCAGCTTTTGTGGATAGATTCGCCTTTGCTTTTCTGACCCTCACCCAAGCATCAAGCATGCAGTGGAGCTTCCACATAACATACTATACATTCCGTTCTCCCCCTTTCCTTCTGACTGTAACTATGGATGATAACTGTAAGTAAAGATTCTTTTTTCTAACATAAATGTTTCTAGAATTATTTTGTCATACCTACAAAGGGGTAGTTTGTGGGTAGAGTGTGGAGAATCTGATTAGACCGAGCTGATCCTTCAGTGTTTTATGTGGTAGTGATGGTGTTTTTCTAACTCGTGCCCTGTTAACTAAATGGAATAACCAAACATTCTCCAATAGACAGAGCCTATGAGATGGTTAATTTGTGAGTTGCAGAAATTCAGAGAAGTTGCTAAGCAACAGAATAATACCCTCTGGGGATAGTCCGCCAACAAGCATCCATTCTGAAAATCTCAGAGTGAGAACAATGTCATTCTGAAACCTGCTTCTAGGAAGGATTTTGTTCTTAGTTGTGTCGGAATGGTTTCTGACAAAATAAATGGAAATCAGATTTTCATAGTCTACAGGAGAATACAGTAGCTGATAGTTGTGCTTTACGACTAATTTCTGCATCCATGAATACTTTTAACTGACCACAATAGAATTCTGCTTCCTATAGTACAGTGGTTCTCAATCTTGGTTCCCCAGATGTTCTTGGACTACAACTCCCAGAAATCCTGGCCAGCTTAGCTAGTGCTGAAGACTTCAAGTAGTTGTTGCCCAAGAACATCTGGGGACCCAAAGTTGAGAACCACTGCTATAGTATGTTTCATAATTTCATAAACTGGGAGGTGCAAGACAGATTAAAGGACTCTTTATTTTTGTAGCATTCAAATAATGGGTGTTGCTACTACATAATGAGATGATGGCCTCTAACCCATCATTATACCTTGGATTTAAACCAACCATGTTTAAAAAGTGATGGGAGGTGCATTCATGAAGGATAAGACTATCAATGGCTACTAGTCAGAAAGGCTATGTACTCATTCCAAGATAAAAAGTGCCATGCTTCTGAATGCTAAATTCTGGGGTATATTCTCTTTTTTTTTTTTTAAAATACGTTTTTATTAAAGAATTTTAATATACAAAAAAAAGTCAAATTCAAAACATTGGTAATACAAAATCATTCTACTGAAATTTGGCTTCCCTCTGTTCTTCCCGTGGTTTTAGCGTTATTCATCTCCTAGCCTTCCTTTCAGACAAACCCCTTTATATGTTTATAAAAAAGATTTGAAAAATAAGTAGTAATCCTTCGAGCTCTATCCTAATCCGGTAAGAGTCTTTAATTCCTTGCAATAAATCTCCATGTAGTTCTTAAATTTTTGCCAATCTTTTTGGAACTTCTGGTTGTCCTGATCCCTCAGTTTGCACGTCAGTCTGGCCATCTCTGCAAAGTCCAATATTTTCGCCCTCCATTCATCCAAAGATGGTATATACGTTGTCTTCCAATTCTGTGCCAGGAGCATTCTTGCCGCTGCTGTTGCATATAGAAATAGAGTCCTATCTGCTCCTTTAATTTCATTATCCACCAACCCTAACAAAAAATTCAGGTCGTTTTGGGAATGTACACTTTAACATCTTTTAAGTTCATCATATATCAATGCCCAATACTCTTTCACTTTCTCACACGTCCACCACATATGATAAAAATCACCTTGTTTCTCTTTACATTTCCAGCAGTGGTCATCTTTCATCCTATACATCTTTGCTAACTTCGTTGGAGTAATATACCACCTATACATCATTTTCAACAGGTTTTCTTTTATCAAAGTACATGCGGTAAACTTCATATTCTTTTTCCACAATCTTTCCCACACATCTAACCCAATATTATGACCCAGATCCATAGCCCATTTTACCATACATTCTTTAACTTGTTCATCTTTTAAATTCAACTCCAACAAAAAATTATATAATCTGGTCAACAATTTCTTTTTGGGCCCATAATTATGGTCTGGAACTTAGATTCCTTCTCTCCAAACCCAGACATCTTTCTATCTTTCTGAAAAATGTCATTTAGTTGATGGTACTGAAACCAGCTTGTTAACTTCTCTTTCAATATATCATAAGACTTCAGTCTAGGACCTTTTCTGAAAAGAATAACACATCACCATAGGTGATCCCCACTCCTTCTTTATCTTTCCTCTTGATCACCAATGCCTCAATCGGGATAACCATCTCGGTGTATGTCTCTCTAAAAGGGGTTTCAACCGTTCCCAGACCTGAAGTAATGACTTTCTAATTACATGATTCATAAAGCTTTTGTGTACTTTCACTTTATCATACCAAAGATAAGCGTGCCAACCAAATCTGTTATCATGACCTTCTAGATCCAATAGATCCTCATCAGCTAAAGTAATCCAATCTTTTATCCAACCTAGACAGGCCACTTCGTAGTACAATCTCAGGTCTGGCATGGCAAATCCTCCCCTTTCCTTGGCATCTGTTAGTAATTTAAATCTTATTCTGGGTCTTTTACCTTGCCAGACAAATTTGGACAATATCTTCTGCCATTCCTTAAAGTGGCCTATTCCTCTAAGTATTGGGATCATTTGGAATAGAAATAACAACCTTGGTAGCACGTTCATCTTTATCACCGAAATTCTTCCCATCAACGACAAGTTCAATCTATTCCATGTTTCCAGATCTCTCTTAATCAAGTTCCATACCGTATTATAGTTATCCTCAAAGAGATTTAAATTCGTAAGAGATAAGTTGATTCCCAGATATTTAACTTTTTCACCACTGAGAGGGCGGACAATTTTTCAAATTCTTCGCAATCTTTCTTTGTTACATTTTTCAATAAAACCTTCGTTTTATTCTTATTTAGTTTAAAACCGGCTAGATTACCAAATTCCTCAATTATTTTCATCATCTCAATAATACTTTCTTTTGGATTCTCTAACGTCAGAACTAAATCATCAGCAAACGCTTTTAATTTATATTCCTTATCCCCCACACATATACCTTTAATTGTCCCCATGTCCCTCAGTTTGACTAACAATACTTCCAATACAGTAATAAATAACAATGGAGACAATGGGCACCCTTGTCTCGTACCTTGCCCAATCGGAAAACTTTCTGTTATCACATTATTAATCAATAAACTTGCTTTCTGTTCCTTATATATTGCATTAACACCATTCCAAAACTTTATTCCCACTCCCATATATTCCAAATTCTTCTTCATAAATTGCCAAGAGACATTATCAAAGGCTTTTTCAGCATCAATAAATATCAAGGCAGCTTGTTTCTCTTTCCTGACTTCTAGATACTCTATTATATCTATTATATTTCTCATGTTATCTTTCATCTGTCTGCCAGGAAGAAACCCCGCTTGATCTTTGTGTAATAACTCATTTAAAACCCTTTTTAATCTATTAGCCAAAACATCGGCAAATAATTTGTAGTCTCCATTCAAAAGGGAAATGGGCCTATAATTTTTAACATCTGTTGTATCTGCGTTCTCCTTTGGAATCAGTGTTATATACGCCTCTTTCCAGGTGTTGGGTATGACTCCTTTTTCTAGAACTTCATTCATAACCTCCACCATTATTGGTAACATTTCTTCTGACAATTTTTTATAATATTTTGCAGTCAGACCGTCTGGGCCCGGTGATTTTCCAATTTTCGCCCTCTCTATTGCACTTTGCATTATGATCTGAGATCGTTTTAGGTAAAATTTCCACTTTTGTCACTCTATATGAGATATCATTAGGAACAAATATATAATCAATTCTCCCCCAACTCTGGTTCGGTTCAGAAAAAAAGGTAAACTGTTTTTCCATTGGATGTCTCAGTCTCCAAATATCGGTCCATCCAAAATTTTCAACTAAATCATAAAAAGATTTTGGTAATTTCCCTTCTGAACCTTTCTTTTTCTGAGACCTATCCAGATCTGGCATCATTACACCATTACAGTCACCCATCAGAAAGAGTTTTTCATCCATATAATCTAACAATTTTTGTTCTACCTCTCTGTAAAATTCAGATTTCCTTTCATTTGGCGCATAAATGCCTACAATAAAAAATTTTTCAGATTGCCAAGTGATTTGTACCATCAAAAATCTTCCCTCTTCATCTTTCATAATCAACTTAGGTTCCAATTTATGTTTTGCATATATCACCACTCCTCTTTTCTTCAATTTATCAGACGATGCAAATTCTTGTCCCAAAATTTTGTTTTTTAGAATCTTCATATGTTTCATTGCAACATGAGTTTCTTGTAAACAAATCAAGTCCAGGTTTTCTTTCTTCAATAAGTGCGTAATCCTGTTTCTCTTGGCCTTTTCATTCAGACCATTAACATTCCAAGTCAGTACTCTCAGCGCCATTGTAAATTTGAAATTAAATATATTTTTATCAATCTCTATTCAAATATTGGCCATAGCTAAATCCGCTTTATCTTCTTCCTCCTCAGAGAGTTCTAACTCCTCCTCTTCTTCCTCTTCTTCTTCTTCAGGTGATTTATCACCCTCTTTCGATGGTTTCCTGTACCCAAGCTCTTCTCCATATTTTCTCAGAAATTTACCTATTTCCGACTCAGATATTATTTTAAATCTTTTCATCTTGTAAGTAAAGGATAGGCCTTCTGGGAACTCCCAGCGGAATCTCAGACCATTTCTTCTCAACGTTTCTGCCAGCGATTTATAACTTCCTCTTCTTCTCAAAAATGGAGAGGAATCTCCTTATATATCAGAATCTGTTGTCCATCAATCACAAACCGATTATCATAGCTATGTTTCAAGATTCTGTCTCGCACGGCCATAGATGTCAATGATACAATAACATCGCCTGGTGTCTTCTTCACACTCAATTTCTTTGGTCTAACTGCAATTCTGAACACTTGAGAGATTGCATCAGCTACTTCCTGTTCTTGCCATCCAAGCCACTTCGCCAGTTCTGTTATTACTTTGGCCTTAATATCTTCTCCTTCCTCCCATGGAATCAAGCGGAAACGAAGGTTCTGTTGCCTTTGTCTCATTTCAAGAAAAGCAAGCTCTTCAGCCATTCTCCTTTGCGTATTTTCTACTTCTGACACTCCTGTTCTATTCCTCTCTGTTTCTTCTCTGCATTGTTTAACCTCTGTCTGCATTTTCTTCACTTTTGCTTCTATATTCTTTGTTTTCACCGTTAAGTCTTTCACTTGGGCTGAGAGCTCCCCTACTGCCTCTTTAATTTGTTTCTGCATGTCTTCCTTTAGTTCTGACAACTTCTGATCCATACTTTGTTCACTTTTTTCAAATTCTCTCCTTATATGTATCATTAATCCTTCCCATTCTTTACCCTCCTCTTGTCTGGAATCTCTCCTCTGTGTTAAAGGTGTCATCATCTTTTTTTTTTTCTGCCATCACAATTTTATTAACTTCTGTTCCAACAGGACACAATTTAACCACGTATTAAAGTTAATTCATTCAATAAACCACAATAACCTTCAACCAATCGAGTTAATCTCTTAATACTCCCTTAATTGATATTGATTAATATTCACACAATTACCATCAGTAATGTTAAATTTACTTATTCTAACTTCATTTTGACCTCTCTAACTTTAAATTATCCAAATATCAAATTTATAACAAGATTATAAAATTATAACAGAAATTTTCTATATAGTCAAACACTTTCCCATTCAATATAACATTCAAGTTGAATTTTATATGCAATAATTTTCCAAATCCACTAGATGGCGCTCCAACCTAAGGAATGGGATTCTCAATCCAATTCTCAACACGAACCTTATCTTGTTGTTGTGTCTGTCTTATGTCCTTGAGACGAGAAGGAGCCTCAAAGGAAGACACGCAGCAACTTAAATTCGTTTTCACTGCAATCGAGTAAACAAAATGAGACCACAAAAAAAAACCTTTGAAAATTAAGAGTAGGGAGAAAAATTGGAGCAATTCTTCAGCTTCTTCACAGCCTAATCCAAATGTTTTGCTTTTCTGTAACAAAGAGTTGTTTAACAAAGTTTTTGCCCATCCAAAAGATATATAAATCTTCAACCTCTTCAAAAGGTCTAATCCAATTAGGGAAAAGTAAATAGCAATAGCTCCAATTTGCAATAGCTCCTAAGCTGTTCCCAAAAAACAACTCCAAGGCATTCCCCTCAAAAGGGGGGCTGGCTTTCCAGCCGGCTCTGATGAAATCCTTTAAAATGTAAAATCACACCACCTTGTCCGCCACTCAAATCCCTCTAAATATCCAGTCCTCCACCAGAAAAAAGGGGAGGGGGAATTCGTTAATCAAAAATCTTTGGAAGTATAGAGTCAAGTAAGGGGGAGAATAACTTCAAACACCAGAGTTCTTTTTTTTTTAAAAAAAATATCCCCCTTCCACCCCCCCTTCCACTTTAGCTAGTGCTGAAGACTTCAAGTAGTTGTTGCCCAAGAACATCTGGGGACCCAAAGTTGAGAACCACTGCTATAGTATGTTTCATAATTTCATAAACTGGGAGGTGCAAGACAGATTAAAGGACTCTTTATTTTTGTAGCATTCAAATAATGGGTGTTGCTACTACATAATGAGATGATGGCCTCTAACCCATCATTATACCT
Source organism: Phrynocephalus forsythii (assembly GCA_029282475.1). Taxonomy (NCBI): domain Eukaryota; kingdom Metazoa; phylum Chordata; class Lepidosauria; order Squamata; family Agamidae; genus Phrynocephalus; species Phrynocephalus forsythii. The sequence continues at coordinate 36,755,600 of JAPFRF010000002.1, forward strand.
TGGATTTAAACCAACCATGTTTAAAAAGTGATGGGAGGTGCATTCATGAAGGATAAGACTATCAATGGCTACTAGTCAGAAAGGCTATGTACTCATTCCAAGATAAAAAGTGCCATGCTTCTGAATGCTAAATTCTGGGGTGTATTCTCAAGAGAAAGCTGTTAGCCTGATGTCCTGCTTATGGTCCTTCTGGTTTGGGAAGCAAGATAGAGAAAAACATAGGACTTTGATCCAGTCCAGTCCAGGCATCTTCTGATGTACTGGACTACATCTCCAAAACATCCTGGCCCACATAACTAGTAGACAAGGCTTCTGGGAGTTTTAGTTGAGATCCCCTGTTCTAACCTATGAGACAAGGAGTCAGATATTGTGGTATTTAAAGAGTGGGGGGCTTCTTCATCACCCTATGAGATGCTTTAAAGAAATCTTGACCTAATTTGGTAAAGAAAAGCAAACTAAAATAATGCTGGATTCAATCGGCAGTATTCCCTGAAGTTTCACTTTCTGAACTAATTTAATTACTTTCAAAGTACAGTTTAAACATCCATAAAGTGAATATTTTTCAGTATTCAAAACACGTTTTAGCATTAATCATTGGTCAAAGGAATGCATTTTAACACAGCTTGATTGATTTGTTTGACTGCCCTAGACAGCTCAATGTAGCACAGAACACTACTAGCACTTGCGGGTGATAAAAGCTTTAAAAATATTGAAATAGTCATTAAAGAACAAGAAACAAGAAAAAACAGGGACATCAACCCTTTGGTTTCTGATTTAAAGCTTCACTATTCCCTGTGCATAAAACAAAATGAAACTTTGATGTTGAAATGGTCATTACTATGTGGATTAGAAACCAATTTATTGTTATGTGGATTAGAAACCAATTCATAGTTGCTTAAGGGTTGAAAACCCACATCTGCTTATGACCCTACTCTACTGCTCCCCAAGCTGAATGTTGCTCACCAGTTTATGTACTTTTTTCCTAAACATCGCCACCTCTTCCTGTCTCATATTTCAAAGAAAAAAACTGGTGGGAATCAGTCTTTATTAAGGGCAGAGAAGGCTAACACACACACACACACACACACACACACACACACACACACACACACACACACACACACACACACACACAAACTGTTAACCAACATTTTGTTTAGTATGTCACAGGGTCTTAAATCTAGTCAGCAGTCCCAGCTAGGTCAGATCAGTCAGTTGCTGAATGGTGCTTCAATATTAATTTAAATCCTTTTGATTTCATGGTATACTCTAGGTGGCACTTCTGCATTGGCATTGAAACTAGCAGGCCTAACCTATGATAGATATTTTCCTGTTTGCCCCTGGAAACTTGTGAAAGCCAACCGGACAAGTAGTTGATATTTCTTGAACCAGTGGTTCCAACTTCTCAACCTGTGCATCCCCAGATGTTCCTGGACTGCAACTTCCAGAAATCCTGGCCAGTTCAGCTAGTGATGAAGACTTCTGGGAGTTGCAGTTCAGGGACATCTGAGGACCCGCAGGTTGAGAACCACTGCTTGAACACTCACAATACGTCTAGGGCTACCATATTGCCCATCTGGCCAATGTTTACTTGGACACTAAGCATAATATTTGGTACGTAGCCAATTAGCTGAATGGGCTACAAGCAGCAATGCCTCTATCTATTTCGATACTCTTTTGCTGTCCATATCAATTATTCATAGGAACCTACTAAAGTTCTGTTCAGGCTGCAACTCACCTATACAAACAAACATGTGGAAGAGGTATGGCATTCAAGCTTTTGTTTAAAGAAAAAAGTAAGTCCCCTGCCCTTGCAGAAGTAAAATATGCTGTCTGTGTGGTGTCCATTATGCAATAAAAGCATATCCATCATTTAACAACTCAAGAAAGAGACATGTTTTTCAGGCTGCATCCATCCTGTATCTTCTTGCTCACTTGTATGGGCCTTGTATTCCTGAATGGTCACATATAGGATTACACTATTCATTGACTTTTTAAAAATACAAAGGTTTTATGTCCAAGGTGGAAGGCCTTATTCAGAGACAAATGCTTATGGGTCTGTTTTTGAAAACCGAAGTCAGCTCCTTTCTCAGATCAAAGCTACTCTGGACTCTGTAGTCAATGCTTCTGGAGAGGGTGGGTAGGTACAGAACTATGCAGCTGTGAATGTGTATTCAGAGCTAGCTAGAAAAATACCTTTTCATGTGGCCTAATGCCAGACTTCTCCTTCCATCCTTCCTTCCTCTTGTATCCTGCCCACACTCTGCAATGGAGCAACTGAAGCACAAAATGGTGGGTGTTGTTCTACTGTACATAGATGGGCAGGTAAGCAGACAGGAAGTTGTACCACTACCACTGTCATGGGGTTGGTGGGAGGCCAGATAAGGCATGTGACTATGATATATAGCATGGCAGTAGAAGGTGGCAAGCTGAAACAGGGGAAGGCAAAACTAATTGTAGTGTTATGCTTTGTATGTTCTATAAACTTAACAGAATCTAAATTCATGGGGAAGTTCTACCTTTTTGAGAACTCCATTGCCTTCAGCTGTCACAGGTGCAGGAGTATGTGAAAGGGAAGACTGTTAAAATGTGCCAAAGTAAAATGTTAAAGGTGCACACATGCAGAGAATCTAATTTTTTTTAAAAACCTCCACCATCTGTTCCCTTCAAACAAAGACATTTTAAAATGTGATTTTGAATAGGAATAATGGTGTTGGGTTTCTGGTGCAACACATTATCTACAAATTGGGCTTCCTAGATATTGGCAAACTAAAAAAATGTGATCCTTAGATATATCAGTATCTTTAACTGTATCTGAAAGAAACAGTCTTGTTTTAAGGGCATAGCCTGGCAACTTACACAAACTGGCTGGGGGAAATGTACATGCAACATTTTGTAATGAAGGTGACCGTTTTACTTTGTCTACCAGTAGAGACTATACCTAGATTTCCTCATTTCTCAATTCTACTACATTAGAGGTCCTCTAATCAGATCGTCAACAGATCTTCATTTAGTCTCAAGACTAGAAATTGACATGGCCACAAGGGTGAAGGCTTTGCTATGCAGAAAGTCATTGCTTCCATTATGTATCAGACCTTTCCCATGCTCAACCAATAGAATTGGACATGTGAACAGCAGCTTCAATAACACTAAGGTGACAGAAAATCACAATATTCCGCCTACTGTGATTCCATGTACAAATTACAAGCCTGTACACTAAACATGTCCCAACATTATGGATTAACTAGCACACGATGATAGCAGACAAACTATGATGACCTATTATAATTAAGACAAGAGAAGCTAAAACATGTACACTTCCTTATTTTGATCAAGAACAGAGAAACAAGAACATTTGGTAAAATGGATAAATGCATCCATACATTAACAGAAATGCACACAGTTGTGGGTATTTAAATTCAGGAGTTAAAAACAGTTTTATAACCCAAACCAACCAAATATAGGAAGAAAATCATGTCAGATTTGGAGAAATGCAAAGAAACTGAGATTTAGAGATTTTGATACAGTGTATCTCTAATGATCACTCCTAGTTTGTTTTTCAGCCTTGACTTCCAGTATCCAATCTGGTCCTGCCTTATGATAGTCCTTCAGCTTAGTTCTCTGGTTGATCTTTGAGATGCATTTCTGGCATATCCTTGGCTTTAATGCCTTTGCTCATTATTTGGATTCTTGTCTCCAGACATATTGAGAACAGCCTCAAGTTTTGTCATGTGTCATCAAGTGGTATCTGATTTGTGGCAACTCTGTCAGGGTTTTAGCAAGATGTGAGTTATTTAAGGAGTGGGTTTGCCAGGGCCACCCCCAGTGACCGCCCATGACCAAATGGGGTTTCAAACCCAGGTCTCCTACATCCTAGTTCATCATTGTATATCCTCTACGTCACACTGACTCTTGCCTCAACAGTGGCATGGTCTTATTCAGAAAATGGCTACATTTTGCCTTAGATACTCAAAAGCAGCCACAAGTTGTTCAGTTGAAACTTCCATTGAGCCTGGTCAGTCTGGCCCAGTGGTTCCCACACTTTGGATATTCCTGGTGTTCTGTGGTTCCCAGAAGCCTTCACCATTATCTCTGCTGGCCAGGATTTCTGGGAGTTGTAGTCCAAGAACATTAGTGAACCCAAGATTGGTACCCACTGGTCTAGCCAATGAAGAGAGTTGGAGAGAGCTTGGGTCCACTAGCTGCATTCAATTCCTCATCTCTGGCATATAAATTTGGGGGAGGAAATATCATCTAACAAAGTTAAAAGAATTTATTTATCACCTAGCAGTTCTAGGAAGCTAGTTATTTATATATTAAACAACACTTTCATGCTGCTTTTCATTTTTTTTAATAAATCTTGTAATTGCTTCCATTCCCCAGTTACAAAACAGTTGTTGTTGTTCAGTTGTTCATTCATGTCCGAATCTTCGTGACCCCATGGACCAGAGCACGCCAGGTCCTCCTGTCTTCTGCTGCCTCCTGGAGTTTGGTCAAATCCATGTTGGTTGCATTGATGACACCATCCAACCATCTCATTCTCTGCCATCCCCTTTTCCTTTTGCCTTCAGTCTTTCCCAACATCAGGGAGTTTTCCAACGAAAAAGTACAAAACAGTACTGTACATTAAAACTGTGACGCTGCAAAGCACAATTCGTTTGTCATGAAGTGTAGAGCTTCACTGACTGCTGGAGGACCAGGAAGACTGTAGGGTACAAGTGGAGTGTTGCTGCCTAGGAGTGTTGAGGTGAATGGGAGGATAATGCATTCTGTATTCCAGACTAGTAAATTGTGGGGTTCTGGTATCATTTATTTATTCAGAATCCTTCTTTCCTCCTAAGGCAGAAGGGAATTAAATATATATAACAGCTAAAAATGGTGTGAGGTCTAATATTAAACAAGAAGGAAATTAAAATCAGTTAGTTAAAACCAGAACAGGAGGACAAGGACAAAACTCATTATTTTCTTGAGTAGCATTTACTGGAGGAAAGCAGGCCTGTGAGTCCGATTACGTATTCATGCAAATTTCTTCTCCTCTTATAGCCCTCTCTCTCCAGGGAAAGCAGTATTTTTCCAGTGCTACTGTACCTCATTTATCAGACACACAAGCAAAGCCCAAGTGACCAGTTAATAAAATCAAGGCAAGCTGATTTGCCAAATGAACAGTGAAACAAGCTCATGCTAGAATAAACAGACAAGCCCCACTCATTCCTTTATAACAATACAGTATTTACTTACCACGGGTAGAGTGGAGCACTCTACCTATGTTTTTTTTATCTCAAATCTGAAGGAGACCTGTGCCACCTGTGAGGGATCTGAAAACCAGTGAGCCAATTCATGTGTAGAGCTCCACCAATATTGGAGATTGTCCTCTCCATGCATGGAGGAAAGCCATGAGTAGGAGTAGAGCAGGAAGAGCTAGTACCCAGTGTACATAAAAGTGATTCCAGGTGACTCTACCCATTGCACCTAAAAGCCATTCCATGTGAGTGAACTAAAGCTTTCTTTCTTAAGAATGCACTGCTTCCCCATAAGAAATTAGCTACTTGCCTAGTGAAGCCCTAGTTGTGTGATGTGTTTCTTCATTTTCCATCTGTCAGCAGAAAAACGGAATTGGGGAGGCAACTGTTTGAGCTCCTTTTGAATAAGTTACACAAGAACAATCAAGATGGTCCTCTCTTGTGTCCTCACCCACTGTACCAGTGAGGGTGGTGTGAAGAGAGAAGTAACCTTTAACAAACTCATATGAAGAAGTATAGACCTTCATATGTGCTGAACTCAAGCGAATGTCATCACAGATAGCTTAGTGGTTTCAGTCTATGACTACTCAGATAAACTTTGGGAGTTTGATTTCCTACTGTGCCTCCTTGACCTTGACTGGACCTGATAAGCCTTCAGCCAGGGATTCTCACACTATGGCCCAGGGGACGGATATAGCCCACCAGCGTCCTGAATCTGGCCCCTGGAAATTGCAGAACCCTCCCACACTTTGATGTGAGGACGCTCCTGGAATTCCCAACGACTCCCTCCCCTCTGCCTTGCTCGTTTCCTCCCAGCTCAATGCATTGATGGGAGGGGGTGTGGCTCCTTTTCCAGGCACTTGCAAAAGGTGTGCCTGCAAAGTAGTGAGATGGGCTCATGCAGGGTGCTGGCATTTGCAGCAGAAAGTGTCCTGCTCCTGCTCTGGTGTGGCATCCAGTCAAGCCATCCACTGCCGCTGGTGCCACCTTTAGGGCTGCAGATGCCACATGCCAAGTGTTCCACCAGGGCCACTGATCCCAGCAGCTATTGCTTCTGGGCACCCGAGTCCCATCACGCTGGCTGCCAAGCCTTGGGCGGCTGCATGTAAGTAACAGCTATGGCGTAGCCTGAAGAAAGGCTGCGCCTAAGCACGGCATCAGTGGACTCTGCAGCTCCGGGGAACCCATGGTGGCCCAGGCCCATTCCACCAGCTTCAGGTCTAGTGGGCAGGTGGGCAGTTGGCAAGGCGTCTGGGGTCAGACCCTTCCTATGCAGCTCGTATGCTCATTTGGCTCCATCCTGCTGTTGCTGCCACCAGGGCCGGCGCGTCCATTAAGGTGAACTAGGCAGTTGCCTAGGGCACAAAAATGGAAAGAGGGCACTGGCCAGCCTGCCACACCCCTTGCCCCCCCCCCACTGGCCACCACCGCCCGTCCCCCACCACCCACCACCCGCCAGCCACCTGTCACCGTCTGTCCATCACTGCCTGTCGCCGTCCATCCTCCCGCCACCCCCCGCCACCGCCCTTGCCATCTGCCGCCCCTCTGCCCCTCTGCCCCACCCGCTGCCCTGCCCCCTGCTGCCCCCTGCCCTGCCCGCCCACCTGCTGCCCGCCCCCCACCCCTCACCTAGGGCACAAAAAAACCTAGTGCCGTCCCTCCACAGCTGCGATCGCCCAAACTACCCCTGGCCAAGCCAGAAGAGTTACATTTTAAAAAACAGGACCATGTGACCCTCGGCAGCCTCCTCGCTCCATCTCTCCCCATGCCTCCAAGTACCATGCTGCATGGGAGGGTTACAAATGACACCCAGCAGGAGGAAGAGGAGAAGCAGCTGGAATTCTCTCACCGAAACAGTGGAAAACAATGGTAACATCCTGGATAACATCTCTCTCTCTCTCTCTCTCTCTCTCTCTCTCTCTCTCTCTCTCTCTCTCTCTCTCTCTCTCTCTCTCTCTCTCTCTCTCTCTCCCCCCCCCTAAGATTTTTCTCTTCCTTCCTCTTATTTCCCAATTTGTGAAAACACAAGGTCCAAGACATGGAGAAGGAAAATAAACTCGACATCCCCCCACACCAATGGGGGGAAAAGGCTTACACACATGCGTGTGCACACGTGTGCATGCGGGGGGGGTTGTAAGCAGCAAATGTCACCCCGGAAGTCTAAAGATATCCAAGGTGCAGGGGGGGGCAAAAAAGAGGGTCTCTCCCTCTACTTCAAGCACCTGAACTGGTGTGCTGTATTGTAGGCCCACCTGCTGTGTGCCAAATGTATGGGGGCTGTCCCACTGTAGTACTTCTTCCTTTTCCATAACTGGGTCTGCAAATGTCCAGGCCTTTCGTTGTTGCCTGAGCAATTAGACTCGGGAGCATATTTATTTATTTATTTATTTATTTATTTATTTATTTATTTATTTATTTATTTATTAACAAGATTTTTTAGCTGCCCCACTACCAAGAGGTCTCTGGGTGGCATACAACAAGTATTAAAAACTATAAAACAATAAAATTATTAAAACTATAAAATACAATACAATTAAAACAACATACAGTACCAATTATAGATTATACAACTCTGCTGCTCATGTGTCCAACTGAGTAATCTAATTAAAATGCTGGCCAAGCAGGAAGGTCTTTGCCTGGCGCCTATTTATTTATTTATTTATTTATTTATTTATTTATTTATTTATTTATTTATACATACATACATACAATTTATATGACACCCACTACTCAAAGGTCTCTCGGCGGCTTACAATAGAAGTGAACAATTAAAACAAAGCATTAAAATGTCGATTAAAACAATAAGAACATTTAAATACAAAACTAAAATTGCCATATATGGTGGGAGCATATGACATCATATTTTTTTCCAAACTATAGTCTGCCCCCCAACAGGGTCTGAGGTACAGTTACTGGCCCCCTGGTTAAAAAGTTTGAGGACCCCTGCCTTAGGCTCACTTCCAGCTCTAGGGACATAGCTGCTCCATCTCTGATGTCTTTCCAGAAACAGGCAAAGACCTTTCTCTTCAGGCATGCTTTCCCTGAATGATGGACTACCTATTATGTGTCTTTCATGTGAATCTATAAGATCTCATAGACTTTGTGTTTATAACCACTTATAACCTTGTGTGATTACATTGACAGTATTTTTTCAATCTTAGTTTCAATCACTCAAAACTTTACATGGAATTTTACTCTCCTACTGCTCTCATGCTCTTGTAGCTTTAATGTAATGTTGTCTTTTGATGCTGTAAGATGTTCCTCAATTCCCTGTTTTTAATACTTGAACATGTCTTAATTGTACTGAACTGTATATTATCCCTCATTACTGTAAACCACCTTGGGTCCTTTTACAAGGAGAAAGGTGGGGTAAAAATACTCTAAAATAAAATAAAATAATAGTAATTACTTTGTTTAGGTCTTAGGATTGCATCTGCTTTGTTTATAATGGTAACTAGAGATGGGCACGACTCAAAAAATAATTTTTTGTTTTTCGTTTTTCGTTTAGGGGTCCATTTTGGTTCGTTTTTGTTTTTCGGGGGTTTTTTGCACATTTTTGTTTTTGTTTTCGTTACGAAACGAAACGAAAAAACAAAAACGAAAACGAAAAATTTTCATTTCGTTAGCATTCTTTTCAGTGCAATGTGTCTGCCGTAACGAAAACGAAAAACACGGCAAAATTTTCATTTCGTTTCCGTTGTCGTTTTGCTTCTGAAAAATTTTTCATTTTCGTTTTCGTTGTGAAACGAAATGAAAAAATGAAAACGAAAACGAAAATTTCGCTGAGTCGTGCCCATCTCTAATGGTAACCCTTCAGGCTCTTTTATCAGCAGGTCAGAATCTGGTATTTATGAAGAATCCTGCCCTGTCTATGAGTGCTCAGTGCAATTATCAACTCACTGGAGAGTGTTTACAGTGCCTGCATGCAGATACTGTTGTTCATAGGGCAGAGACCAGAAAAAATGCCGCTTTCAGAAATGTTGCCATTTGTGCCTGTTATTTGGGGGGGGGGGGTTAAAGTAGACAGGAATAGCTGTGGCAGCTGTTAATTTGATTCGGAACAACTTGCAAAAGTTTGTTCTAAAAATGAGAGGCAATTTCAGTAAGTTCAAATGAAACTTATTAATCATTGCACACTGCTATTTGTGGCGGTTGCATTGTGGAACGTGTTTCTTAACTCTCTGACAGCAAATCAAATACAAATGAAATTGAGGATATTTGGAGTGTAGCAATTAGTTTCCATTTCATTTCAACAATTGTACAAGAATAATAAAAAGCCTGACCTGAGGGAGAGAAGCAGCGGGGTGTGTGTGCCAGAATGAAGGCTCACATCTGGTTATCTCAGGTCTCTGCTATCTTGTCTTGGTCCTCAAAGTGGGAGGATGAATATCACATAAAAGGAATTGCAGGTTACAAAGGATCCTCTCAAGGGTAGGGTAGGTTTATTCTTCCTTCTTCCAACTCTCTGTAAAGTGAAGATGCTACCACTATATTTTTCTTCTGCAAATTCTAGGACAGAGATGGTGAAACTTTTAGAGACCAAGTGCTCGAACTGCCATTCAAAACCCACTAATTTTTCGCAAAGTTCCAATACAGTAATTTAACCTGTATACAGGTGGCTATGAAGGGGCAATGTTGGGTGCCCACAGAAAGAGCTCCGAGTGCCACCTTTGGCACCCGTGCCATAGGTTTGCCATCACTGATATAGCCAGTTGCCACCCCACCCCCAATAATTCTGAGCATGGTGGCAGGTGTTTTGTTTTTTCATTTTGCAGACCTAAAGTTATCTTTGGATAGAACATAGAAGGCCAAGAATGTTATTATTCTTGCTGGCCATGGAGTGTCACTGTTTTCATAGTTTCAAAATCTATAAACAACAGAGTTGTTTTAAGGAGTAGGGGAGCTTTGTGAATTACTTCTAAAGTACCTACTACATATTTTAATTCTGCAGAATTACAAATTCACTCATCTGCCTTATTTTGACAATGCATGAGAAATATGAATCCATAATTAAGACTTGAAGCAGGAAACACATATGAATGTTGTGTAATTCTTACTTTACACAGAAATAATGTTGATGAGGCATTCAGACTTTTCCACAGTTTGAAGTTCGGTAAATTATAAATGGATACTTGACTTGATATACCTTACAACAGGCAAAGCACCTCAGGTTATTTCATGAATATTTCCTGCAAACTAAAATATAAATAGAATAATAACCATGTTAAAGTCTGTGAAGATTCTCAGTCATCCAGGTGAGTTTTCTGGAAGTTGAGTCATGGCAACTGGAGTTCTTTTCTTGAGGGATTGAAATGTTTCGCTGCTCATCCAGCTAAACATTTCCAGCAGCGAAACATTTCAATCTCTCAAGAAAAGAAGTCCAGTTGCCACGCCTCAGCTTCCAGAAAAGCCATGTTAAAGGAAATGGAGGAGGTCCACTTCCCTTGAACGACAAAGATTAGGAAAAAATGACATAAAATTGAGGCTAGGAGGTGAGGTGTGTGTGTGTGTGTGTGTGTGTGTGTGTGTGTGTGTGTGTGTGTGTGTGTGTGTGTGTGTGTGTGTGTGTGTGTGTGTGTGTGTGTGTGTGTGTGTGTGTGTGTGTGTGTGTTGCATTGTTACAGTTGTGACCAACTCTTCGTGACCCCATGTCCATAGAGTTTTCTTGGCAGGAATACTGGAGTGGTTTGCCAGTTCCTACTCCAGGCGCCAACAGCACCTGGTATTCCATGGTGGTCTCCCATCCAAATACTAACTAGGGCCGACCCTGCTTAGCTTCCAAAATCAGGCGAGATCAGATGTGCTTAGGGTGAAAGAAGCATAGGAGGTGAGTTAGAATATTCTAAATGGAAGACTGGTTGAAACTGTGGTTGTCCCACTTCAGTCTTATTGCAGTAGAAAAGGATGTTTGGAGCCGTTCATCCATTGAAACAAAAGCAAAACTAGACTATGGGTGATACCTTCATAGACTGCTAGAATAATTTTTTTAAAAAAAGTTGCTGAGCTTTCAAGAGCAAGCACTCTTTTTCAAAGCATTTATAGAAGTCCAAATATGGCAAGGGATGTAATTTGCCAGGAGAGAGTTCTTAATAGTTCACTCGGCAAGATGGATGCCAGGCTTCTTCTTGGAAGGCACAGGGCAGCCTGGTCCGAAGGGGCTGGACTTTAGAGGCCAGTTCAAACAAAGAGTAGCATGGTACAGCACCTTCCTCCAAGAAGAAGCCTGGTGTCCATTTTGCCAAGTGAACTTTTAAGAACTCTCACCTGGCAAATTACACCCCTTGCAATGTTTGGACTTCTATAAATGCTTTGAAAAAGAGAACTTGCTCTCAAAAGCTCAGCAACTCCCCCCCTTCTAGCAACCTATGAAGGTATCACCCATAGTCTAGTTTTGCTTCAATCCTATTGTAAAATAAGAACCACTAGAGGGCAGGATATTCATTGTCTCTAAAGACAAACAAACATTTCATCTGCAAAAGAACACTGTGGAGGGTACTGAAAAGATCATAGTCCTATCAGGGATACTAAGAAAGAGGGGGAGAACAATAAGGTAGGAATGAGGCACAGTGCTTTCCACCTTCACAAACAACCTGCCTTGAGGGAAGCCCAAAGCATACAGATGCAGAACTAATCTTAAGTGGGGAAAGGATGGAAACCATCTCTTAGAGAGTCCAATGAAGAACACAGGGTCCTGCTAGGCTGATACTTCACGTCCATCTCATCGCTGTTCGCGGTCCCACTTGGGACCGGTAGAAAGTAATTTAACAGCACGTCTATTGCGGGACAAGGGGAGTTTGTCCTGACCACGCCCCCCCGGCCTCAGGAATCTGCTCGTCACGCTTCTCGTTCCGAGACGAGTGCCCGTGAGGTAAGGCTCATCACGCAACGTGCCATTCTCCATCTAGTGGCAGGAGTGCGAAGTGCCATTCGCCAGTACATTCCCTATGGAGTCAGCAACGCAGTGCAGAGAGATTAAAAGACAAATGCCTCAAACTTAACTCCATAATGCATTGAAGGCAAGGCTTCAGAGAATCAAAACATCAAAAAATGGAAGGTCAGGCCAAAAAAAAAAGGGAGAAAAAGGCATGGAATTTCACATCTCATCACGGAATGAGGACGTGCGGAAACAGTCATGCCGGTATCATCAATCACGCCCATGCATAAACGGGAACAGGGACAAAACCACAAGAAGACTACGTGACCGCGACCGACATCAACACACAACTAACTTCCTCCTGGGACAAGAGTGGACGTGAAGTAATCATCTTAGAGAGTCCAATGAAGAATGCAGGGTCCTGCTAGACAGCATTGTGGGGAGGGAAACCATGAGAGAAGGGGAAGGGAATGAATGTACTCTGAATTTATGGTACAGATTGTTCTATCACCTGACAATGACGAATCCTACAAGCCCCTTCAATGTCTCTTTTTTGCCCGTGGACAACCTTCTCAGGAGGACTATAATATCCCTCCAGCAGTAAAATACTTGAGTCATTATGAACACAGGTGATAATAATTGTGTGGGTAGTTCTACTGATGGCTTCTCTGGTCTTGTTTCCCCTCTTCTTTCTGTTTAAGTTCAGTTGTTATTTTTTGCATTATTTCATGGCTCTTGGTTCTCATTGGTTACATATGGGGGCTTTAGTGTCAACAGCAAGTAATTAGTATTTCAGAAACATAAATAAGTACACCCACTGCTTTCAATGAGACTTCATCGCTACTTAACAGTAAATGAATTGGGACTATGAGCACTAGACTGCTCCAAAGGTACGAATGTGTGTTACAATCCAGTAAGCAGGCTGTATAAAAACATGAATTATAAATGATCTTAAATTTTTGGGAATAGAGCAAGCTACGTCTCTTATGCCACCCGCTAAAAACACTCCACGTTCAGGGAATATTGTACCGAAGTGGGCTTTCAATTGGCCCTGCTCTCTCATTTGGCAGTTTCGCATGGCTTCCTAGTGTGAATTTGACAATGAGCAACATAAAGCCGATGGCTAAAGGCAAGGAAATCGTAAATGGCATAAGCATATTCCTTCCGCTCAAAACTGTATTTAGGGCTCTGTTTGTCTTTCCCTTGTGGTGGCGATTCTGAGCCTGCTCATCTCATTAAAGCGCTGCTCATATGCAACGACTTGTGCTGAAATCTGCATAAAATTATCCTGCGTCTGTTCTTCAGGCACCGAGAGAGCCAAAACTGGTTACTATTCCTGGCTTTTTCCTGGCAAGTCAAGACCTTTCTGGTGCTTAGTGGGGAAGGCAGCAGGCTGTCAGCTTCCCTAAATAAGCTGGTTCTTCAAAGGAACAAAGATAGGATTTTACAAATTTGAGAGAGGGCCAGAAGTCATCAACATACAAACAAACGAGGGACACAAAGAGACAAGTGTGAAGCGATTGCACAGGCATGTTGTATAACAGCTGTACCTTTGTCGAGAATAATTAGTCTCTTTGGAAGCCTGGTTGGAACACAGGGGAAAAGAACAGCACTATGCTTTCATCCCATTGACCTTGGTGAACAAAACATCAATAGCTTTCTTAGTCGATTATAAGGTGAATCTGAACTGTTGCTGGTCATGAAATGCCTTTGGTCAGCAGATGGATTCAGCGGTGGGGTCCTCGGCCACAGTAAGATCAGGAGAAGCTTCTCACAGAAAGCAAAGGGCAAAAGAGTTGCCATGCAGCTACCCTCACATTTCCCCTTTAAGGAGGCTGTGTGCAATGGGGCCAAGCAAGAGGGGATGCTAAATGCATCACTGCATTTAACATGCAGCAATTTACATTGGAAACAAAACTTCTAGTTGCATCCACTGGGAAACTTTCCTATGTTGTTAGGAGCTGCTAATGATGAGGAAAAGGTTTTTGATTAAGATAATAGCCAAACCGAAAAGGGCTAAACATTGGTTCCACTATGGTCCCAATCCTGAAGACACACAGAGAGACAGAGACCATTTTTACATGCAAAAAAGGGACAATGCTAAATGCTTCTCAGTGCTCTCACTGCAGCATAATGATGTGTCTTGAAGTTGATTCCAATTTAAGATGAGGCATGTATCCTGGGGTTTTCTTCATATAGAGTACTCAAGTGGTTTTCCCATTCCTTCTTCTTGCCTAAAGCTGCTCAGCTAGCAGGACATGTAATTCCAACAGCAGAGGTGGCAGGGCACACAATCCCACACAAATTATAGTTGTGATTTCAAGTTTCTTCTCTTGTAGCATGCTTGGAATTTTCCATCCCAATTTCTGCACAAATCGGTTACTAATCACTCAGTAACTTGGCCACTTGGGAGATCTGAGAGAAGGAAATCAGCAATCAGTAATTGTTTACAAGACCAGCTGGTGAAACCCCATTTTGTTTTAGTTGACTGGACAGAAGGGAAAGAAATTGACTGCCTGCCCTTGTTTGCAGCTTGTTAAGGTAGTTATAGTGTAGCCACACTTCCTACAAATCTGGGTGACTAGAGTAAAGCTGCCTCAACAAGCTGCAAACAAGGCTGGCTGCACTTTTCCTCTTCTGCTGACTCTTATGTGTTCAGGTAAACTAAATTTTCCTGAGGATACCTTAATTCCTAGGTACTAATGTGGAGATCACAATTTATAAAAAGATAAGTCTCCACACTAACTCACTGCAGATCACTTTGCATTTTCCCTCTGTGTAGCCATAGCCTAAGCAAAACAAATTTAAGTAACCCAATCCTGATCTCTTTTTTATCTTTATTCCATAGTTCCATACTGTAATGCTATATATAGATGAGGAGTGCAGTGGATCTGAAAGTGTCCAGCATCATCCAACTCAAGTGGGCTTCCTGTAAAATGAGGTACTGCCTCGGTTATATGCTGTTGTTGGCATTTGACAGTGCTTATCTCAATATTTTGAACAGCATATTACAGCAGAACATTGTATGTGAGACAGCAGTATTGGAAGCATTTTTTGCATTTAGACAGCCATGTCACACATTGCTGCATACAACCCAGTGCACAACCTGCACATGTCTGAGTGTGCAACAGAAAGCTGGCAAAAGCATGCACACTGCACAATGTCAGCAGTACTCCAACGTGTATGTCCAGCATAGAATAAATATAGAAGTGCAGGGTCCTGGCATCTATTAAAAGTAACCAAGCTCACTACAATTAGATTAGTAAAAAATAGTTACAGTAGAGATGGGTGAAAACTGGTTGTTTCGCAGTTCATGCCAGTTCATTTAGTGGCCGGAGAAGTGTTCACTGCTTCAAAGCCCTGAGGTGGGTACCTCCCCTGACAGGTGCCCACTACAGCCCCCTCAGCTGCCATTCCCCTCTTTCCTTTCTTAGATTTTGCTTTTGGAACTGACATGAAATCAATTATTTTTATTTATTTATGTGGTGTATATATTATTTCTTTCTTAAGAAAAGGAAGGTTAAGACTGGGTCACAGCTATTTCAAGGCCACAGTAAAACTTTTTCCCTCAGATGGCAGCTACTGGCTTCTGTTAAATTACTGTTACCAAAGGCAAGATTGGCACAGTGCCCAGACTTCAAGCTCTGTCTTTATTTAAATAGTATCTAAGTGTTCAAAGTAGAGATGGGCACAACTTGAAAAAAAATTTTTTCGAGTTGTCGTTAGTCGGGCCGGTTCCGTTTCGGGTTGTTTCCGGTTTTCGCGAAAATTCACAAAAATTAGTCGGTTCGTTTTTTGTTTTTTGTTTTCGTTAGTACTGTTTTTTTGGGGGGGGAGCGGGCTCCTGGAGGCACCTCTGTGGGGTGGGTGCCTCCTCTGGCCCGCTATAAAGGGAAAGCGGGCTCCTGGAGGCACCCGTGGGTGCCTCCTATCCTCACCCACTAGGAAAGGGAAGCAGGCTCCAAGAGACCCCTCTACATGGGGGTCTCCCCTCCTCACCTGCTGCTGCTGCAAAATGGTATGCAATAGCCATATGGATATGCATACCAGTTGCAGGCAGGGAGACTAGTGATGGCAGTGAACCCAGAGCCATAGGTGATGCCTAAGGCTCTCGCACCGCCATGTCTCACAAAGAAGGGAATCGTACTTGTGTGCAGTGCAATGCAAGTAGATCTGGCTTAGGGTTAAGGTGGGTTAGTGCAAGGGCTAGGGTTAGGCTAGTGACGGGTAAGGTTACGGTGGGCTAGTGGGTTGCACCTCTGGGTGCCTCTCTGACCCACTAAGAAGACAGTCTGTGACGTATGGGTAAGGACTGGAGTCAAGGATTAGGGTTAGGGTTAGGGGGCTAGGGCAGGTTTTAGGGGGCTTTTTGGCACATCCCAGAAGTCTCCATGGCCAAGTGGCCATGCGATTGGTGGGATGGCTCCAAAAATTTGCATGGTCGTCCACTCCCACATGGCTGGCCACTCGGCCAGCCCATCATTGCGCAGGTGTAAAAAAAATAAAAAATAAAATCAATGGAGGACAGAGGAGGAGAGGAGAGAGATTTTGTTGCAAGAAAAAACCCACTGCTACTGTGAAAAATCTGGCAGTTTATAATTTTTTGCGTGTTTCTGTTGTGCTTGTGTGTTTTTGGACCACGATTTCAAAAACAATATTGCGTTCGCCGCCCCATTTTGGATCCCCCGCCCGCACCGCATGGCATGGCGAGTCCGGCTGCCCAGGACGGGGGGGAGGCGGGACCCCCCCTCCAGAAACCACCCCTCCGGTAGGTGCCCTGCACCCTTAGTCAAGCAGGCATTTTTCCGCCTGCTTTTTTGGCCTGGGAATGGGTGGGGGGAGAGTTTAAAAGTTTTTTCCTGTGCCGTCCGTGCCGCTTGCTTGCGCTTTAATTGTGGCGGCCGGCGGCGAGACTGGGCTTTTTGCTGGCTGCGAGCCTGTGGCGAGTCCCACCAGAGCAGCCCAGGACGGGGGATGGGGGGGAGGCCGGGGACCTCCAGAAACAACCCCTCTGGTAGGTGCCCTGAGGCACGGCAGGCATTTTTCCACCTGCTTTTCGGCCGGGAACCAGGTTTTTTTAACTTTTAAAAACTTTTTTTCTGTGCCACGTGGCATTGCGCAATCGCGCGATGCAAGGAACGAGCACGACAAATCAGACCAAAATTGTTCGTTCGTCAGTTCGAGCTCGAAGTCTGGCGGAGTAATTCCCGTTACCGTTTCCATAGAGTAACGGAACCGAGTAACGGAAACGGAAACGGGAATACCGCTAAGTCGTGCCCATCTCTAGTTCAAAGTACAAAGATTTAAATATATTTCTTCGGCTTTTAACCTATAACTTTTCTCTGACTCCCACAATCTCACAGAAGGGATTCCAGTCAGGCACTCCTGCTCTAGAGAACTTTTGTCAGCTTTAAATCTCCTCAGGTCTCTTCAGTTAATTTTCTGTCCCCACAGACTCACAGACCTTTTACTTTTGAGATTTCTTTCTGTTAAAACCCAGGGTGATATTTCCAGACCTTTACCAAAGCCACCCTAAATTCAAGGACAAACGCTTTGGGTCTTTCACCCCCAAAGGAAATTTGTCTCAGCACCTTTTAATTTTCAGGCTGCTGGACAGCACAGAGTTCCGTGACTCTCAGGCAGTTTCCCGAACAAACCACTGTAGATTTTAGTCTATCCTTACAGATTTTCTCTTCCAGGTGTTCTATAATTTGTCAAGCCAGACTCCTTTTCCTTTTGGAATCCTGGCCTCCAGACACTAACAGGCCCACCAAAGAAAATCAGATAGCACGACAGGGTTTTAAGTCTGAATTCCTCTCTCACACACAGGGCTTCCAAGAACTGAAATTAGCTTCACCTAATTCTCAGTCCTAACCCCTTTTCAGAGGAGCTTCCACAGACTACCAACAACACTTGAGGGCTAACTTTTACTAAAGGCTTCTTTTTAAACTTCCAGTTTCAATTTCTTCACAGGGTAGAGGCTAAATATTTTGAGCTGGTGACTTTTTCCCTCAGGCAAACTGGATGTATTCGAAATCTGACCACTGCCCACCAAATTGTGACCTCACCTCTTTCCAGAGACTGGGCTTTCAAAGGCACAACCGGGTTTATTTTGACATCCCACTGCTGTGCCACCAAATTGTGAAAACACCTCCCTTTTACATGTGTAATTGTGTTGGAAATGGTAATGCTGCCACCTTTTATTCACTTGGTAATGCTGCCACCTTTTAAAATCATTGCCTCATGAATTGGGACAGACTCAGATGTATAATATAAAAATAATAATGAAGTTTATTGAGAAAAATAAAGAAATACAACAATGACTGAATTTGATATGCGTTGCCTTTAACATAGAATAGATTTAATCAACTCTTCAAGCCTCCCTATCTTTAATAACTAGTAAACAGTATAGCCCTCACTGCCTGACAGAACTCAAACAGAGCAGTGCTCTCTCCCAGCACTCACTCTCAAAACCTTCAACTTAACTGAACTGCCTCAACTGACTAGGCTCCACCCTTTTTATATCATACCATTCCCCGCCCTCCTGCTGGGATTGGCTGATGATTTGTATATTCATTACTCCTATTTCCAGGGTGTTGTCACACACTGTCACCCTCTTTCTCTCATCTTACTGGGTCCCCACCCCACAACCATCCATTATGTGATATAGGGACTATATGGGGGTGGTCAATGCATCTGAAGAATTTGACTGTAATCCATGGAACCATGGGGGGTGTCATCTGATCTTAAAATGTCATGGGTTGGCTCACCACAATCCCCCACCACACACAAATTATTTAATGACAAATCAGAGGAGATGAGACTTCTACATTATATGTTCAGAATGCAGTTGAAAAATCCAAGAGGTTGGCTTGAATCAAATGTTAATTGGAGAAAGAGTCAGAAACTGCTTCTTCTGCATAGTATTTGAAACTTGTTATCATTATAGAGTCTTAATTGCTATAGTCACTTTGAGTTTCTATGAGGAAAAAGGTGGAATATAAATAAAACTGGGGCAGGAAGGGGGGCAGAATATTATGCATTCTGAATAGAATGGGCCACACATGGCTTCTGTCTTGATGATTTGCTCTGATTGTTAGCCCTGCATGATCTGCAATGTGCTTGACAGTGCCAGGTGCTCAGAGCAATTATGAATTGGGAAAACATCTGTTTCCTAATCAGATTAGATCTAAAGACCATTCAGCAACTCTCTTGCCTCTACCACATTAACGAATGCTCAAGATATCTTCTATAAGTGCCTCCACCATGTTGGAAAATAGTGAAATATTCCTGGAGTCTGGAATTATTATTTTGTTAGGAAACATTCTGAAATTGAGGGATTCTAGGAGTTTTGGCCCCTGAAAGTAATTTTCCAAGTTCTGGTTATTCCTGACAATTGGGTGGGATAAAAAGCATGCTGGCCTCACTAAGCCTAAGGGTAAAGGCGGACAAGAGATGCTCTTGGACTGCAACTCCCATCAGTCCTAGCCAGCATGGCCAGTGGTGAAGAATCTCAGGAGCTGTAGTCCAGGAACAACAAGCGAGTTGCATTTCACCCATCACCGCTAAGAGCCCTCTATGCACATTCCTGTCGGCTGCAAAGTTGGCAGCTTGGCGGTTCAAATCCTGGATCTCATGCAGTGGAGCGAGCTTCTGCTGTTAACCCCAGTTCCACCACGAAAAAGCAAGAAGGTGAACAGTGTTCCATGCACAGAAATCCATTCAGCCATGCCGACCACATGGCCACGGACTTGCACAACACTAGCTCTTTGGCTTGAGAACGGAGATGAGCACCACCCCTAGAGTTGGACACAACTAGCACACATGTGCAAGGGAACCTTTACCTTTTTTTTTACTCCTAAGTCCTATGGGTAACTACATTAACAAATAAATTAAGAAATGCTCCAGGAGTGAGACAAATATTTGCATTGTTTTCTGTTGGCTACATGATATATAGCACAAGTCAATCTGAATCTGGTGAGAGGTTTTTCCCAACCCATGGTTGTTGTTTTCTCTTTGCTGCCTTGGCTTCTACTTTTCTTTTCTTTTTTCTTTTTTTAATTCTGTGCATTCACGTTGATTCAGGGAGGGCGGTTGCTTGATGTGATGTTTTGTTTGAAGCCATTCCAATCAGCTAAAGCAGCAGTGAGAGATGTAAGTCGGGGGGGGGGGGGAGGTTAGGGTGAGGAGTGGTTGCTGTTTTAATTTTCTTTTTCCCAAACGTGGGACCTGGATCTCCTTGTTCACCTTGTCCCTGCCCTTTCTATTCCATTCCCCCACCCCTGCTTCATTTTAAAGGCTTGATATACTACCTGTGCTGCTAGAGCCACTAGGGGAACAAAGGGGAGGGGAAGGAATTAGTGGGGGGGGGAGAGGAGGGGATGTTATTAATGAACCTTGTTTCCAGCTTATTAAAGTAGCTTTGCTCTAATCAAGTTTCCTGCAAATCTGAATGGTCAGGGCAGTGTGACCCTAATGAAATTTTTGAGTGCCTATTTCCTTTCCTCTCTCTGCTGACTCCTGTGTGCTCGGCCGAAATGAATTCTCCTGGTGAAACCCAACTTCCCAGGTGTGAGTTCACAGCAGACCCTTTCATATTTTTCCCCATTGGGAATCTGCACGCAGTCTGTTGCTCTATCCACTACACGACACTGGCTTTCCCATGAGTTACCAAAAAGAAATCATTGTCCCAACCTCTTAGGGACAAGAAATAATTGTGTTCCCACGGAAAAACAATCATGAAAGGTATCACAGCCATTCATTAAATGGTTGTGCTGCATCTGCTCAGGAAGGTCCTGTTATACCCTTTAAGATTATTTCATTCTTAATTGTCCATGCCCCCCCCCCAAAAAGGTCCTAGGTATTGGTACCTGTGCTGCTTCACTTGAATCAATGAAATTCAACTAATCCAGGTGATAAATGGCTCTGTTTCCTTGTGGACAGTAACACCCTTTCTTCTAGTCAGTATTTATCCAGATTATACTTAGCCATCTGGCTCAGTGGTGGCAGGTTCATAATCACTGTTGTCTTTCAACTCTTGCCAGCGGTGCCCACTAATGAGGATCTTAGAACTGAACGTTCTAGGTGACTTTGTGTCAGGGAGAGACTGTGACTGCCAAGTCATGAAATATAATGTCCTTCCTTACGAACAGATGGCCATCTCTCCAATGAGCTAAATGCCCTCTTTGGTCTCCTTTCATGAAAAGCAAGCAAATGGTTTGAAAAGGACAAGTTGTGGCTGCCTGCGAGTATGAGTCAGGAAACAGCCATAGCACTGTGTTGCTGCTTCTACCATTTCACAATTTCTTCCACTGTCCAATGATATCCTGGACCTGGTTTGTGGTTTTTTTTTCACTTTGTTTTTCTTCTGTTTTCTTTTGTTTTTGGTTGCATATATATAATCTTGGAGCTGCAGATCTGGTAGGAACCCTACAGATCATTGACTTTAGCCCCTGTCAAGAAGGCACAGTGGGAAATTGAACTCCCAACTTCTGGCTCCACAATCAGAGACTAGGGGCATGAACCAAAAAACTGGTTCGTGATAATTTGTGGTTCATAGCTACCCACAAACCATGAACAAGAAATTCTGCCCAGCTAATATTTTATTTATTTGATCTATTTTTAGGGATGGGCATGAAACAGAAAACTAGCGTTTCGTTTCATTCCGTTTTGTCCCCCTTGCGTTGCGTTTTGTATCATAATGAATTTTTTATTTTAAAAAAATGTTATTTACAAAACAAAATGAAACAAAATGAATTCCCCACTGCACCAGTGCTCTATCTCATATGGTGGGGGATTCAAAGGCCTCCTCACCACTGCATCCCAGTTGATTTTGGCATCTCGAGCTGTCAAAAAATCCCAGCTGGGAGGCAGGCGGCTAGGGAGAACGGAGCAGCCAGGCAACAGTAAAATCACTGCTGGACTGCTACTTTCTCCCCTGTCCTCCTCCCAGGGTGTGTGTGTTTTGGACAGGGAATGCAGTGGGCAGTGGGTGCAGCCCCCACTGCTCACAGCACTCCCTGTCCAAAACATCCCGTGGGAGGAGAAGAAAGGAGCAGGGGCGGTGGGGAGGCTTTTGAATCCCCCACCGCACCAGACCTCTTGCCACACCAGTGCTCTCACTGATGCAGTGGGGGATTTTAAAAAGGCTCTAGACCACCAGCAAGCGACTATGAGAGGTCAGGCTGTGGGGAGAGGGGCTTCCCTTCCCCCACCCCCTGGCCTATCAAAAGGCCCCAGCAAGGGGGTGTGGGAAGGGCCAAAGAAGAAAGGAGCAGCAAGGGGGGGAACTGCTCCTTTTTGCCTTTGGTCTCTCCATCTGCCTCCCAACTGAGTTTTTTGACAGGTCAGGGTGTAGAGAGGAGGGTGCCCCTCCCCCCACACACCCTGACCTGTCAAAATACCCCAGCTGGGAGTGGAGGGAGGGGCAAAAGGCAGAAAAGAGAAGCAGTAGCAGGGGTACCTTCCTGAAGTGATTTTTGGGAACCCCCTGAAATCTGGAAAAATTTGGGGGTTAGGGAACTTAGTTATGAAGCTCTAAAGGGGCTGGGGTAGTTAATTGGCAAAGTATGCTGGAAGCGTGGAAGCAATTAGGGGGTTAACACCATAGAGTAAACTCCCTGATTGCCTCCCCACTCCCAGCATCTTTTTTAAAAAAATATATGCACTCAACATTACTTACCTTGGGGCACCAAAGTAACAGGTATGTATACTTTATGGTACTTTTTTCCTTTCCTTCTTTTTCCCTTTTTTCCCCCCCTCTTGTCATGTTATGTATGTCCTTGGTTTGATTTTCTATGTTTAATTATTCGTATGCTCAATAAAATGTAAAAAAAAATGTAACAGGGCTACCTTCAGAAAGCAATTTTAGGAAAACCCTGAAATTTGGAAACATTTGGGGTTAAGGGGGCTGAGTTATTAAGCTCCAAATGGTCTGCCCCAGAAGCCCTTTTTTCTAACTAAAATTGGAAAGAAAGCAAAGTGTTCTGCTTATATACCGCCCCATACCACTTCAAGTAGTCTCTAGGCGGTTTAATGTTTAATTAGAGTATGCAAGCTACACATTCTCTCTCCCACCCACCCCCAGCAAGCTGGGCACTCATTTTACCGACCTCGGAAGGATGGAAGGCTGAGTGAACCTTGCGCCTGCTACCTGGGATTGAACCCCAGGTTGTGAGCACAGTTTTACCTGCAGTACATGCATTTAACCACTGCGCCACGAGGCTCTCTAAAAGAAGCCAAGCCATGGCACCCCCTCTGGAGTTTAATAACTCAGCCCCTTATCCCCAAACCTCTCCAAATTTGGAGGGCTTAAAGGGGAGAGTCCAAGGGAGCTACCAAAAAATTTGGTGCCCCTTGGAACCTGACCCCCCCCCATTTTAGATCATAATGAAACGGTTTGTTTCTAACAAAAAAAAAGACAATTTCGTTACTATCCAATACAGCATTTTGTTACTATCCAAAACAGCATTTTATTTTCATTAGGGTGCCCATTCCTATTTACAGTGGACCCTTGTATAACAAACAGTTTGTATAACATAAAATCTGTACAACATTTAAAAATCCGGGGATAGGGGAAATTTGGTTAACAGAATCGCCTATGGGGCAAATCCGTACGACATAAAAATGGTCGCGATTAGGGATTACTCCATTTTCAATGCATTCTTATGAGAAATTTGCATAAAGGAAAATTTGCTTAACAGAATTTCATTTGGAACAAATTAATTCCTTTATACAAGGTACCACTGTATTTGATTTATATACAACACTATCTGACCAAAGGTTGCTCTGGGTGGTTTCAAAAAATTAAACATAAACAATACAATAAATAAAACAGTAAACAATATATAATATATAACTAAATAAAAAACATCAAATCATCCATAATTAAATCAAACAACAAAACAATAAGGATAAATCTAAAATAACATAGTAGAAAAGATAGAGGCAGATTAAAATGTAAGAAATGAGATCAGTGGAAAGATGAACAATAATCAGGGAAAGCGAGTCTACACAGCCAGATCTTGAGCTGTTTTTAAAGGCTTGCAAAGTGGGAGCCAAATAAATCTCGGAAGGCAGATGGTTCTATAAGCGCGGTGCGACCACCAAAAACACCCAATTCCTGGTGGTAGTTTTCTGGGCTTCCTTCAGGGGCAGCACCCTCAGATAACCCGCCTGAGAAGAACGAGTGTTGTGGGCAATAACCTGTGGTAGGAGCACAGAGGTGCATATGCAGAGGCAGCAGACCCGGCTTCTACTAGGATCCTTCCACTGCCTCTGAGGATGGCACTGGCAGCCTGCAGTAGCAGAGCTGCTGGAGATGCCAGGACCAAGTAGGCAGAGTCAACAGGGCCAAAGGAAAGGGAGCAGGTGAGCCATCCTGTTTTGCTGAAGCAAAATGAAGCACTAACCCAGAAAAAAAGGATGCTTCCTTTTGTTTCAGCAAAGCAGGATCCTGGAATCAGATCATGAACTGAACAATGAACCAGCCCTGTTCGTCATTTTTTTCTGGTTCATGGTTCTGTTTGTGCCCATCTTGATCAAAGACTTCAGCCACTGATGTGTCCAACACTTCTGTATAATGTGCTGCATGTGAGTACTATGTGTAGCCTGCATACTGTTATTAAAACTGTAAACCGCCCAGAGACTACTTGAAGTGGTATGCGGTGGTATTTAAGCAGAACAATTGCTTTCCTACATTCTGCGTGGTTACACTTCCATTATAAGATGTTCTCAGGGAGAACATACCTATCCTGATGTCATTTCAGCTCCAGGTGTTTCATTTTTTAATTCTCCTTTTAATTCCACTTGCCGTGCTTTATGATGGCTGCTTTGCTTGTTTGTTTGCTTGCTTTCAAATTATTCCTAAATATGTCACTGGTTTCAACACATTATGCATCTTTATGGCAGTGTTTTTCAACATTTTTTGGGCCAAGGCACACTTGTTTCATGAAAAAAATCACGAGGTACACCACCATTAGAAAATGTTAAAAAATTTAACTCTGTGCCTATATTGACTATATATAAAGTAATTTTTCAATTTTTCCCACGGCACACCAGGCAACATCTTGCGGCACACTAGTGTGCCGCGGAACAGTGGTTGAAAAACACTGCTTTATGGCATGTGCATTTTAAATGCCTATCCTTTAAAAAGTATACTCTGCCCTGCAAATTTAATGGAATTGCGGGGAAAAATCATTCAAAATAAATGAATAAGATTTCTTCCTGCAGCTGTCTTTGTGTCGTGCAGCACCATCTTCATGTTTATTCATGTATCACTTCCCCCTATAATTACACCCAAAGTGACTCACAACATCTCAGATGAGACCAATCAGTGCAGCAATTCAAGAACAATAGAAGGAACAACAAATAACCATTGCGTCAATAGATAATGCAGACTCTAATGCAAAACAATATGATACTGAACAGAGTATACATAAACTAACCTAATGCAGCAAGTCCAAGTTAAGCAGGGGACAGAATAAAATGTAAGACAGAAATGAAGAAATGCTAGAGACAGGTCTAAAGAGTTCACCATTCCACACAAAGGCACCACACAAAGAGTTTTCAGCTAGCAATTACATCTCTTAATTGTGGCAGCCTCCCTTCCAGCTCTCACCTGGCTCTCCTCTCTCAATTCATTCTCCATTTCAGTCCCCTTTTAAGCCTGTCTTGTCAAAGCCTTCCAGAGATTCTTAAAAATTGGTGAGTGTGAAAATATTCAACAGTAGAACACCAAAAAACTTTATTAGAGAGAGTGTGTGCAATAGAAGGCATATGCATCAGTGGAACAGAACACTGAGAAAATCAACCTTATGCCTCTCTATTTGTGGGAAGCAGAATGGTGAGTGACCTAGGGCAGTTAATGGTTGAGAGATACTTCTCTCTAAGGCAGGTTTATACAGAGGCTTCATGGTGGCCAAGATACCTAATCTTGATAGGGTATGCACATGTGGATTAAGACATCCTTATACAGTCAACATCACAGATATTTATATTTCACTAACTGGCCAAGTAATAACATAGAACCTCATTAACGAGCAATAGGACAACGAAACCAAGGGCGCTTTTACAGAACCCCTAAAATCTGAGGCAAAGGGTTCCCAGATCCGGAGCTTAAAATTGTTTTCCCACCAGCTCTGGATTTTTTTTTTAAAAAAATTAAGTACGACCACGCTCACCTAAACACGTCCCAGCGGATTTTCCAAGTACCTGGTCTCTGAAGGTGAAAAATTTCTGATGCGGATGCAAAGCAGTGAGTGCTGGGCTCTCCTCGCCTTGTGTTTGGGGTTTTTTTGCCCCCGCCCCTTTAAGAGACTGGAAGAGATTGGAATGCTTCCCGGGGCATCTCCCGATGGCAGAGCTGAGGTGAGTCTGCATTCTTTTCTCCCTTTTTTTCTCCCTCCCCTCACGCAGACAGGAGCCAGGGGTGGAGGGGTGGGAACACAGGAAGAGCGACAAACCCTCAAGATCTCTGGTCCAAATTTAAGTTAACAGTGGATCTTAGGGGTCGTGTAAACACACCCCAAGTATCCCAAGACTCCAGAATTTAACATCAAAGCATAGCACCTTGTTTAGGTGTCTAATCTGTGTACCCATTACTACTTCTGAACTTTTCACTCTGAAACTTCTGGAGTGATCTACTTGGTTCTTTCCCAAGTGTCCTCTCTTCACTGAACCAACCTGTTCCTGTCAGTTCCCAGCAGTTGAAGCCTTCCCCGGGTAACCTCTAATAATCTCTGATACCTGTCAGATTGCCTTATCATCAGAGAAGCATCTATACAGCATCCTAGGCATTGGGCAGAGAGAGGCATGTTGATAGATACTGCACTAAATCTCCTTGCCATGTTCCCACAATGGACACTGCATAGCCCCACACTGACAAATTATATACTGTATTAACTTGAATATAAATAGAGTTTTTCAGCCCTAATTTTGGGATGAAAAAGGGGCCCTTGACTTATACTCGGGTGAATATGGTAGGTCGAAGGGGGGAGGGGAGAGAAGCGGACGTTTTTTAAACCTGTTTTTCTCTCCGGAAGCAAGTGCCAATGTCCGGCATTGGCACTTGCTTTGGGGGAGAAAAAAGTTTTAAAAACCTGCTACTTCTCCCCCCAACCTTCAGGCACATAGAGGGAGAAGCAGTGGGTTTTTTTAAAAAAAATCTCTCCCAAAGCAAGCACCAATGATGTACATTGGTAGTTTAAAAAAAACAACAACAACACCACTTTTCACCCCCCCAAATCAGGAGCATAGAGGGAGAATTGGGTTTTTTTAAAACTTTTTTTCTCTGCCAAAGAAGTGCCAATGTCCACCATCAGCACTTGCTTGGACAGAGAGAAAACAGTTTTAAAAACCCACTGCTTCTCCCCTCCATTGGAAAAAGAAGAGGAGGAAGAGGAAGAGGAGGAAGGGAAGGGGAACTGCCAGGGTGGTGGCAGCCGCCGCCGCCCCCAGCACCAGCTTGGAAAAAGCAGCGTAGGGAAATATTGACTCAGGTTATACTCGAGACAATCAATTTTCCCACTTTTTAAAGGAAAAATTAAGGGTCTCGACTTATACTCAGGTTGACTTATACCCGAGTAGATATGGTAATTTAGTCTATCTCCATGGACATCCATCTATCATGTCTGGGCTGTCCTGCAGCTCTGTCAGACTCCAGCAGTGGATAAGCAAGGCAGGCCGCCTCCCCATTTGTCTTCAAATGTTAAATTCTTTCAGGATCATTTTGAATATGTCTTTGAAGATTCTCAGTCATCCAGGTGAGTTTATCTGGATGTTGAGTCAGATGAACGAAGCTGTTTGGATGAGCAGTTTCATGAAAAAAGAAGTCCAGTTGGCATGACTCAACTTCCAGATCATTTTGAATGCCTTTCTTGGGATATCATTGGCTGGCTGGCCATCTTGGGTGGTTAGACACCCACACCCACACCCACACACTTCCTGCATGGAAATGTATGGTATATTTGTGTGTATGTTTGCCAAAATCTATACAGTCTGCCTTCCCTTCCACTGATTAAAGTACTGTATATCTGTATGCACATTTCAAAAGTGTGTCTTTTTATTTGTGTAAGGTTTCTTTTTTATTGAAATAAAAGAGAGTGGAGTGGTCATTACACAATAGGAATGCAGGAGTAGGCGATACCTTCTCATCAGTACAAAGAACTTAGTGTCCCAAAAGTTCATGGCAGATGGATTTGCCAAGTATTTTTCTTAAATGTAGGTTAGCAAAAGCCAAGCATGCTGCTTATAAACCATCCCATAGCATTTAAAGCACTCTCTGGCTGGTTTACAATTATGCAGGCTACACATTGCCCCATCCCCAGCAATCTGGGTTCTCATTTCACCAACCTGGGAAGACTGGAAGGCTGAGTGAACCTGGAGTCATCTACTTGGGATTAAACCCAAGGTCATGAGCAGAGTTTGATTTCAACACAGCAGTTTAACCACTGCACCATGAATAGACTTAGGAAGGATGCAGGCTGCAGTGGAGTTCTAGTTTTAAAGTTACAACTAGAGATGGGTAGATACAAAACAGAAATATAGTGTTTTGTTTTGTTTTGTTTCGCTTCAGTCTTCATGTCATTTCATGTTGTTAATAAAAGATTTTTTAAAAAACAATTTTCGTCATGAAATGAAACACTTTGTAAGGCTATAAATGATAGGAACTTTCCTTTTTTAAAAAATTTAACAAAGGCTTTTAAAACATGATGGTTGTCCTAAGTATAACATAAAATAGTCCCACATACCTCCACAGCTACTGAATGCATGCCAAGTTAAAGCATCAAAGCCTCTCTTAAGAAGGAGTTCCAAATCTCATAGGATCAATTCCAAAGAAGCTCGTTTCTTCTAAATGTCCTCCAGTTTAGTTATATATGCATCCATTTTGTCCAACTTGCCATCATTCCCACCATTAATTTGCTGTAAGACTAGCTCCTTATCAGAGTAGGAGGTTTTATGGTCAACTCATGAATACCCGAGAACAGGAGATTAAAATAGAACTACCGCCAAGCTACTAACTCGTGCTTGAAATGATGCTGTCACAATACTGTATGAGAGATTTACTTCCCGGAATGTGTAGCGGCTGAGCCTACTTTATGAAATAAGCTTGAAATTCTCCTGGCCTACTTTTTAAAATGTGATATTGCTTATATCAAAACTCTTTTAAAGAGTTAGCGACCAGCACTCGCAGGCTCTGTTCACATTTTGCCTACCCTGAGAGAGGAAGTTCATAATATCCCATCGATTTTTAACATTTAGGGTGTGAATCCTATTCTTTGTGTGTGTGTTGTGTCGTTACAGTCGTGACCGACTCTTCGTGACTCCATGTCCATGGAATTTTCTTGGCAGGAATACTGGAGTGGCTTGCCAGTTCCTACTCCAGGAGCCTACAGCACCTGGTATTCCCTGGTGGTCTCCCATCCAAGTACTAACCAGGGCCGACCCTGCTTAGCTTCCAAAATCAGGTAAGATCGGATATGCTTAGGGCATCTAGGCTGCTCAATCTAAGAGGGTAGGATCAAGACTATGCTGTCCATGCAAGTGGGAGAGGCTTGGAGGAAACCTGAGGTTTGCAGAAGGATACACACATCTTTGAGGGGTCAATCTTTAAAGCAGAGATGGAGTCATGTCACTCAGGACAGACCAAGGAGGGCAGAGCATGTTCAGTAGCCACACCACAGTGACTGACTGTTGAGAGGGGAGTAGAAATTGGTAGACAGCAGAGCAGAATGGTGAGGCTGGAATCCTGAGCAACTGTAATAAAATATTACACAATGTACAATCCATCCATCTTACAAATCTTAATAAAAGAAACCAGAAGGATTGCCTATTTCTAAGCCATATGACAGTGTTGGTGAACCTATGGCACGGGGCACCAAAGGTGGCAATCAGAGCCCTTTCTGTGGGCACCCGACATCACCCCTTCACAGCCACCTGTAGTCAGGTTAATTGCTTTATTTTCACTTTGCGAATGCTAGCTCCGCGGGAGGCTTGTCCACCCGTGGAGCCGATTTGCCCCACCCGAGGAGGACAAGGAGGCGAGGCAGGACCTGTATGTCCTGCAGGGGCGGGGGGAGGAGCGCCCTATAAAGGGTGGCTCCTCCCCCCAGCCACCAGTTCGGCCTTAGCAGCGTTCGGGGGAGTATCTCCTGCCGAACGCTGCTCTGAGCTGCGGGCGCCACGAGGCGGGCGCCATGTCAGAGGCCGCATGGGCGGCCGCATCGGCAGCGAGGCCCCTGCGTCGGGGCCCGACCGGCTCCCCAAAGACCGCTGCTGCCGCGCTACTGCGCGGCACAGCTGTTGATCGGGAGAGCTTGGCGCTGCTGCGGCTCTTTCTCGGCCGGCCCCCGGCCTCTGCTGCTGCGCTACCGCGCAAAGCAGCTGATGGTCGGGGAGCCCGGCTGCGTTCCCCGGCTCCGTTCAACTGAGGGGAATGGCTTCGGCCTCCCCCCCAGGTGCGCGGGGGCGTGGGGCCTGGGCAGCGCCCCGCGGGATCCGGCCGCGACGGGTGCTGCCGCGCTCCCGGCTCCCGGCCTCTGCTGCTGCGCTACCACGCAAAGCAGCTGATGGTCGGGTGAGCCTGGCGACGCTTCCGCGGCCCCATTATGCTGGGGGGGAGCAGCTCCGGCCCTCCCCCCCCCAAGGTGAGTGGGGGCGTGGAGCCCGGGCGCACGATGGAGTTGGGCGCCTGCCCCCACCCCGCCGAATCGGCGCCGCAGCGGGCGCTGCGTGGAGAGGCCGCAGTCGTGGCGGGCCCGGCGTGGCGCGGCCCCCGGCCTTCCGAGAGTGCCAGAAGCCGGCAGAGCCGCGGAGGAGAGGGACTGTGCAGCTGATCTACCTGGCTGCGGCCCGGCAGTGGATTGGGGGAGCGGCATCAGCCCTCCCCCTCACAGTGAGCGAGGCCGACCAGCGATCCACCCCCCCTTATTTTCTCCCCCCCCGCGGAACTAGGTGGCACGGCGGTAGAGCCGGCCGGATGCCCCCTCCTTCCCTTCGCGAACTGGACAGGACCAGCGATGGGGGGGAGCCCATCTGGCCAAGGGGGGGATGCTTTCGGAACGCAACGGGGGAGGGGAGGCGCCAGGCCAGCCATGCGGGGGGCCGCGGGTTGGCGGGCGGACTCCTCACTCTTCCCCCCGAGCCACTGCATGCCGCGCCGCGTGGGCGTAAGAGAGGAGACGGGCACAGGCTAGGTCCCAGCGGGTAGGCCTATTGGGGAGGGTGGCCCAAATCGATTGCCCGGGCGGGGAGGTCGCGGCTGCCAGGCGGGAGGTTTCGTCGGAGCCTACGGGCCCCGGCCAACGGCTGGCCCCCCCACGTTCCTGGGCTAGGCCTTAACGGGTGGCCTAGGCGGGGGTGGGCTCGGCAGGGAAGGTATAAGGGGAATCTTGTCGACCTTGGGGGTGGGTGAGTTGTCTGCCCCTCCCCGACGGTGGGCCCAAACCACGGCAGCCGGGGGGCGCGGGCCTTGGCCCGGGGCAGCTGGTACCTGCCTATTCATCCCCTCAGCTGAGGCTGGCGCCTGCCACCTAGGCGGCGGAGCCATCAAGGCCAAACCAGCCTCGGTTAGGAGGGCCCATAGACAACGGACAGGGGAGGACCCATGCAGACCAGGCCAGAGGCCCATCTAGTCCAGCTTTCTGTGGCTCACAGTGGCCCCGATAGAGGCGTTTGGGAGCACAGGAGATGTGATCGCGGGCTCCTAATAACACTACCCTGCACCCGGCCCTCGGAGTACGATGGTTTTAGGTCTGCAGATAGCACATCTCCATTGTGGACTGTAACTTGGGAGGATCTCCTCCTGCAGCCGGGTGGCGAGCACCGCACCCGGTGGCAGGGAGTTCCACAGCCTTAGCAGTGAGTGGGGGACACGTCTCCATCATCGTTTGTAACCTGGGAGGGACTTTCCCCCAGCCCGGATGCAATCTCCGCATCTGGTGGCAGGGAGTGCCACGGGCCAAGTACACGTGGTGTACAGAAGTAGGTGCTCAGCGGCAGGCCTTCAATTGTAAACGCGAGGTGTGCACCTTTTATATCACCATAGTACGAACATCAGAACAGCTGTGCCCGCTCAGGCCAAGGGCCCATCCTTGGCTACACGGATTGGTAGGAGTCGATCTAAACTCTTCACCAAGACCAGCGCATGTGACAGCGAAGTGCCCTGCGTATACCACCCCATACCGCTTTGGGTGGTCTTTGGGCGGTTTGCGGATGTAGTTGCGGGGTGCGGGCTGCACGCTGCCCCCCCGGTGGGCGGGGTGCTCAGTTTGCTGACCTCGGGAAGAGGTATTGTTTGCAGTCCAGCCAGGGCCGGTTGCAGTGATAGGCCCCTGAGTAGTATCTCCTGCAACCACTTTGTGGTAATGTCGAAATCGAAAGTGTAGGCCGCTTGTGGACACTCTGACCGCCATGGTGCGGTTAGGGCCTGCATTGACCCGTCTGGCATTGGTGACACGCTTTACGGGTCACCTAATCAGGACAGGGCCACTCCCACCCCCTCTAGATCCTGCCCAGCCTGGCTCATAGAGGCAACAGAACCCATACCAGCAGACCGAGCCACAGTTATAATTAAGGCATCTCTCCTGGGGGGCGGGGTACCCCCCAGCCCTCAATGGAACAGTCAGTGGGCCCATCCGGATGGAATTGAGCTTGACAGCAAAAATATTAGCAGCTACAGGCCCTCTGAGGAAGTTCGAATTGTTGCCCCAATATGCACTGCCTTGCCTTTGGTTACAATAAAACACATTTGCCATTTCTCAGCCCGTTCAGCAAGTTTGGAGAGAGCCTTCTGGAGCTCTTCACAATCTTCTCTGATTTTCACCGCACAGAACAGTTTTGTGCCATCTGCAAACCTGACCCCTCCCTCACGGTTTATCCCTGCCTCCAGGTTCCTGGCGAACATACTGAAAAGCACCGGTCACAGGGCAGAGCCCTGGGGCACACCGCTGTTCGCTTCCCTCCCTAAAAAATTCCATTGACAGCAACGTTCGGCCCGTCAGAGGACCCGTCCTCTTGTCCCCTGACTGCACAATTGCCTCAGCAGCCTTTGGTGAGGGACTGTGTCAGAAGCCTTTTGGACAATCCAGATGGACTATATCGATCGGTTCATACAAAAACCCGTATCGGATTTACTTCTTTGGCAAGAGGGGCGGCCCGGGCGGCGGAATCTGCTCAAGGTCCTTTGTCGTGAAGACAGGTGCCATGAATCGAGTTGGCGGTTACATGCCACAAGGGGGTCTGCGGTTACATCACTGGGCCACCCTTCTCATTCCCTTCGAACTTGTTTTTGGTTGGTGCCACGCCCACGCCGCTGGCTCCTTTTCACCTGTTTCCTCCTTATATTCGGCTATGCCGTCTCAGGAGGGGGGCCCCAGTGGGAAGGGTGACGGTAAGGCCCCTGCCAGGAAAAGGCCTAGGCAGCACCCCCCTTCCGCATCCGTCCTCTCCATCGGATGATGAGTCTCCTGGGCTTTTGGCAGCTGGGAAGAAGTTATCCCGTTGGGAGCATGGGTGCGCGGAAAGGTGGGGGATGGCCGTGTCTTAGAGGGGCGGGCTTTCTACAAGTGAGGCCAAGGCTCAGAGGAGGGCGGAGCGTAAACTAATGATGGCCGATGATGACATGCATTGCTTCTCTTGTGTCCGTTTTAGCGGGATCTGCCAGTATCGTTTCTGCAGCCTAGGCGGTGTCTTCGAGGGTGCCCGAGCAGGTGGAAGCAGCCACAGGACTGGCCGCGGGGTACTGCGAGGCCTCAGCCGAGTCCGGACCCCGAGGCCTGCGACGGATAGCACAGCACTCGGTGAGTGGGCGTGCGCAACCGAAACGGCGCCCACGGTCGTTTGGCCCTGGCCGGGGGGCATTTTCCGGGCCAGGCGAACTTCCCAGCGCAGGGAGCGGCCCGGGCGCCACCTGCCCAGCTACCAGCGGCCAGGCATCTGGGTTAGCGCCCCCCAGGTGGGACGGAGAACGATCCAACGACAACTTCCAGGGGGCGAGCCAGGCCAGCAGCAGCCAACTCTGACAGGATTCCCCCCCCCAATGGGGGCACCTGGCCTGTTGCCGGGCTAGTCGGCAAGCGGCCATATGGCTGGGGGGGAATGGAACCATGGCCGGGACCGGTGCAGCCCCGGGCTACCCCGGGGGGGGCAGTGACAGCCACGCCATAGGGCGCCTGCACCTTTCCATGTGGGCATCACTTGTCTACGCCCTCTAGGGAGTAAAGCTAGCAGGGGTCATTCACAGACACCCCCAGCTTACTTGATGGGGAGCTGGATGTCAAGGCGGCTGGGGAGGTGGGCTCTCACTGTTTCAAGAGGTGCGTGCGGCCATTGCCGACGCTCTAACCTGTTTTGTTATCATTCCAGGGCCAGGAGGCTGTGACTGGCAGTTCATGGGTTATTTTTGTCTTCCCAGGACCTGAGAGCAGTGCCCGCCGGGCGAGAGGGGTCTTGTGGGGAACAGTTAGGTATACTGGGCGGTGAAGTACGCCATCAGATCCGGCTAGGGGCTAAATTTGGGGCGGGCTAGTCGTGCCATGATTGAATGGCGAGGTAAAAAGGGGATGAGGTGGCGGGAGTTCCGGGGTACGGCCATAGCGGCGGCCCGAGGCGTGCCACCGGATTTCTCACTAACCCACTTGGGGAGAAACGACCGGACTACCCGGACAGGCAAGTCAGGGGTCTTAGAGATATTGGGGGACCTGGCAGATTGGAAGGCCAGGTTCCCGGCGGCAAAAATTTTCTGGTCCACCCTGATACCACGGCAAGTGTGGAGGGCAGACTGTGACCCACAAAAGATTAATCGCTCCAGAAAGGGAGTGAACCAGGAGGTTTGTAGGGCAGTCTGCAAGGAATTGGGGCTGTGCTGGGCCACCCGGAGATGGATGTGCGCAGGACGGAGCTCTACAGGCTGGACTGGGTGCACCTGTCGGATGTGGGCATGGAAGGATTCCTGCAAGACTGGAGGAGGGGCCTGGTCGAAGGGTTAGCTGCTGGTGGGGGGGCCGGGGCCATAGCAAGGCTAGGCCCGCGGCCGTGGCGGCTAAAAGCATGGAAGGCAGCAGGGAGCATACCATTGGCAAGATAAAGGTAAACGCCCCTCCACCACAGCACGGCGGGCCGGGAGGTCACGGGGCTGCGGTGGGAGAGGGAAAGCGCCTCCCTGCACTGGGAATTACCCAGCTTTGAGAATAACAGGCAGGGAGGAGGAAACGCCCCTCCACCACAGCACGGTGGGCCGGGAGGTCACGGGGCTGCGGTGGGAGAGGGAAAGCGCCTCCCTGCGCCGGGAATTACCCAGCTTTGAGAATAACAGGCAGGGAGGAGGAAACCAAATTAACCGGCCTGGGCCGTGCCGTCCCATGACGGCACCACCTGGGGGTTTAAGGCTCGCCTAAGGCTGCCGGTCGGAGGGGTCCCGGGAGACCCCGGGGTTCCGACCATATGAGAAGATGCTTGGCCCCTCCTGTTGTTGTTGTTATGATGTTGTTTGTTAATAAAGTGTGGCCCAGTTTACCCCAACACACTGCCTCGCCTCGTCATTCCGAGTGGGGGGGCAAAAAGTAGTGGGTTTTGAATCACAGTTTGGGCAATTGGTCTCTAAAAGTTTCGCCATCACTGCCATATGAAATTCATAAAAATCTGTGACCATCAATGTTCTGCATGGATCCAGCTATCTTTTGATCCTGCTAAGGAGGAAGTAAACTATACTGGATCTTCTTGTCTATAATGATAAGAGCCTTTCACATACAAACCAACTCACCTGCCTTTCAAGCAGCTTGCATGTTATTATTACTGTACTACTTTGTAAACTTTTACATAAGGCCAAACACATGCTAGATGCTCAAAAACCCATAGACAGGATAGGATTGAAGGGAACAGCTGGGGAGTAGCTGGTGATCTGAATGTTTGGTTGCTTTCTTGAGCTTGTCTTCTTTTCTTCTGGTCCAGAGGGAGGGGCCATGGGTGGATTAGAATAGAGGAACATGGAGGATCAGAGGCCATAAGGCCAAGGGGTAAGCCACGAAGGCTATTAATCTGCCTTCACTGGTGAATTCCATAGCAATGCAGTGCTTGCAGAGGACTTCATTTTCTCCACCTTTGTATCCCAACCCTTTCTCCTTTCTTGTCACTATTTGTGCTATTAGTGTCTATGTGAAAGGGAGCTTGAGGGATTGTGACTAAAATCCTCTTCCTTAGTGTAGTAAGTCATACCAGGGTAGGTCCATGGAATCAGTGGAGAATAGAGATGGGTATTTAATTTCAGAAGAGGACCTTGCTTTACCTCACACTAGATAAAATTCCAATCAGGAAGCAGTCTCCGATGCATCATATTTCCCTCTCTCTGGCACTGGCCAATCAGACAGAGAGGTGGGATGATGCATGTCCTTGCACAGCTCCTGAATGGCCAGTGCCAGGGAGAGGGAAAGATGATGTATCATAGGCTGCTTCCTTATTGGAATTTTACCCAGTGTGAGTAAAGTACAATAATCCCCCGCCTATTGCGGGTGTTAGGGACCCAACCCGACCCAACCCGCGATAATGGAAAATCCATGACATGTGGATGCTGGGTTGGGTTGGGACTAGGGGGCCTATCTGGAGCCTCCTACACTTACCTGAGGCCTCATGCTGCCCCAAACAGGCCTCTAGTGGACTTCCCGTGCCTGTTGGAGGCCCCAGAAGTGGTTTTCGGCAATCTGCAAGTCACTTCCGGTTTTAAAGAAGTCAGTTAGTTCCAGTCGCTGGAAAGCACTTCTGGGGCCTCCGACAGGGCAGTGGCAGGCTTGGGTAAGTGCAGGAGGCCTGAAACAGGCCTAAGCAGCTTACCACAGGAGGGCTTGCCTTTCCTATACTGTGGTCCCATAATATACCCAGGGTTGCAGAATATGAACCGCGAAATGGCAGGGGACCACTGTAAGTCAATGGTTGATTTTGTTTTGGAGGGTGGGAATGCTTTCCGAGCACCAACTGAGCTGGCATGTTTTATTTCAGAACAAACCCCCTTCTAAAACTGAAATGAAAAGCCCATCTCTAATGGAGGCCTAGTGAGTCAACTCCTCCATAGGTACAATTGTTTCAGATGGGTCTACTCTAGTTGCAACTTACCCAGCTACAATATGACCTCCATTATCTTCAGGGGATTGATTCCAAGTCCCTTCCAACCCCAAAACCTGCAGATGCTGAAAAATGTAGATGAAAGAGAAAACTAGTTTAACAATAAATACTATACACAGCACTGTAAATACTATACATATCCACTGGCTCCCTCCAATGCCTAGTGTTTATAACTTCATATTAAGAAATATAAACTTTCTTTTAATATTTTCAGACTGTGGGAAAGTAGATCAATGGATAATGATCCTGCAAATTCAAGAAGGGTGTTATTTTATTTATTATTTGATGTACATACTCTCAGTGCACACATCACTCTGGGTGGTTTACAAATTTAAAATTAACAATCCCACATACCCCACATGGTAAGCATGGTTCATGGGGGGGGGGCTAAAACTTTGGCTCACACCCACATCCCTTTTGAGGATGTATTTGATTTTATTTATCTTCTTGACTCTTTTCATTTGTCTATTGGCATCCCTTTGACCTCCACTACCTTTGATTCACTGGGTAGCAATTAACTTTGCAAACTTTGGGATTTGCAAAGTAGCCTAGTATCTAGTAGGGTACAGTGAACAGAGTGATGGAATAGGGCTCTGGAGACATACGACTGAGTGCTCAGTTACCCAGGGAAAATCACTAGATCGGTGGTTCTCAACCTGTGTGTCCCCAGACGTTCCTGGACTGCAACTCCCAGAAGCCCCCACCACTCGCTGTGCTGGAAGAGATTTATGGGAGCTGAGGTCCAGGAACATCTGGGGATCCAAGGTTGAGAAACACTGAACTAGATGATGGGCAGAACAGGAAAACCTCTCCTTAAATATCT